>JAUELO010000135.1:13613795-13624112 GCA_032357855.1 Amphibolips quercusostensackenii
TTTAATGCAAGCTTTTGTGTTTCTATGGCTTCTTGTGCCTTCACGAAAAAGGATCTCATTTGCACATTCACAAAAAAAGGTAAAAAGCATTTCAGGTGAAAATGCTAAAAGTAATCTCTGCATGCAAAAAAACTGAAGATCGGTTCAGGTGAAATAAAAGATCACTGATTTTTCATTTTACCCTCACGGATCTTTATTTTTGTGTATGTCGAAAAAACCCCAAAAATTTCCACCTGCATCGCTCTTGATCTTTTGTTTTTTTTCTGTGTGCTAACCATTCTTTTTTTTGTATGCCTTTAGGTATGCTGACATTAATTTAACCTTGATACACCTGTTTCGTTAATCGTTCATATTTCATTCTTTTTAATATGCCCAAACGTTTTCAACTCATTTCTTTTATTCCTGTTCAGTAGTGTCTTATTTATACCACGTTCTTTAAGGATTCTTACGTTCATTTGTCCGAAAGCGTTTCAACGCACGCCATGAGCATAATTTTTATTCTTATCCTTTTCTTGATATGTCAAAGTCTCACTACCACACAGCACATTGGCTGTATGTATAGAATTATATATCGACATTTTGGCTTTACCTGGTATATTTTCACCTTTGAAAATGGATCCTGCCTACAAGTAACCTTCTTACCCTGACTTATACACCTAACTATCTTTTTAACTATCTTTTTGACATTAGTGAATAGACTACCAAGATATATGTACTTATCAACTTTTTCTATTCTCTTATCATTTCGGAAAATATTGCATATTATTTTATACCTTTTTCTTCTATAAACATAACTTTTGTTCGATTTACGTTAAGTCTGAGGCCCATTCACTTCATAATTGTATTTACTTCGCTCAAAATAATTTACAAGTCTTCGATTGATTTTGCCACAACAACCTCATCATCTTCGACGCTAACTCACGCACCATGAGGGGCTACTCACTGCAAAGTCTGAAAATCTTAAAACTGTAAATGCGGCAATCTGTATTGAAGCCTCATAGATATTTCTGAGATGTCGTTGAGATTGACGGGAATTCTGAGGTTCCTGACGATGCTTGCGATTTGAACTCACGTGGGTTTTATAGACAAGGCTTAAATTGACGGTTTTCGGGTTCAGTCGGCTGTTCGTTCCACGCATAGAAGCGCATGTCGGAATACTCCACACCACCTCATCTCTGTCCAGACGTAGCCAAAGATTGCCAAGATTCCTCATGAATTATAGAGTGCTATGAGATTTCCAAGAATTTCTCCAAGAGTTCTATCAAGATTTCCCGTGCGGCAATCTCAAATCTTTTAATAAATATCCCTTTGCTTGTCCGTGAATGTAATAAATAGTCATGTAGATATAACGTATCCTGCCCTAACATCTTTTATAATATTGAAACAGTCACTTAGTATTCTATTTACCCTTACTCTCGCTTTGATACCTGCATATATTGTTTTGATTGCTTGCAGGAGCTATCTCTTGACTCCATACTATTTCAGGACTTCCCAAAGCTTACTTCCATACACCTTGTTAAACGCTTTTTTCATGTCAACAAATGCACAGAAAACTTTTTTCTTCACTTTCAAACTTTCTTCTGTGATCTGTCTTGCTAAATATTGGATCTATACATGATCTTCCTGGCATAAATCCACTATAGATATCCCATACCTGGGGAGAGATTGATCAGCTACCTAGGTCGAAGTAGTGTTGCAGAAAAAATGTGTTAATTAAATAAACAATACAGGAATTCTATTAGATTAATCTGAAAATCTATACTTCCCTCCATTACCGCCTGCTACAACACCCTTCCTCACCGAGTGAATCACGATTACCTTGAAAGGCATAATATCATAATATAATATAAAAATATAATAATAAGGTAATAGTGTAATAATACATTTAATCTCTGATAAGTATGTAAATTAGGTAATAGTTTGTATAAAGGCTTGTCACACACGATACGTCTTTTTATTTGCTTCCTAGATCGCGATGGAATTTAAATAGTTCCTTATTCATAAAGTTTGTAAATTCTACTGGAGATGCAAGTAATACTCTTGTTTCAACTCTAAAAATAAAATTTTAATAGGCATTTTAGTTAAGCTATGATAAGTATGTAAATTGGGTAATAGTTTGTATAAAACCTTGCTTCTCTCATGACATTTTTTCATTTGTTTTCTAGTTTACGAAAGAGTTCAAATAGTTTCATAATCATAAAGTTTACAAATAATGAAAATGTGCAATAAGCGTAGCAAGCTTTTGTGAAAACTATTACCTAATTTGCATACCAATTAGAGAATAAATTAATAGCATTGTCAAATTAGGATTTTTCTTTCGGAACCAATTGCTGGCAGTAATTTTTCTGAGTTATTGTTTGAAGTATGTCCTGATAAAATTCTATAAACTTTCGCTCTGCAAGTTTTCGGGATTTGTTATCTATTGAAAAAAAAAAAAATATATTTTTTCAAGACGTTTGTGTGGATTAAGCTGTCCAGAAAACCAATATTTGCCAGTGAGCAAGCCCACCAAGCCCTATTTTGTAAAGCTCTGGAAAAAAGAAAATATTTTTTTTGTTTTCTTTTATTTTGCCAATATTAATACGTGCCTCCAGGTTCTCTGAAATCAAAATGGAAATGTAAATAGGAAAAGCTCGGTTTTCAGAAAAATGAACAAGAGTACCACTTTATATTATTTTTCCATAAATTGAATTTTATTTGCGCTAGATACTGGCGTTTTTTCAATTCATTCAGCATACATTTTTTTGTATCTAATGAGCAATAGGTTTTACAAGCATTTTATAACAAACATCAAACTATTTAAATAATAATTATTTGTTAAAATTTTTTAATAAACCCCGTGAATGCTTAAAATTAAGTATTTTTTTTAATAATTGACAAAGAAACTGAGTGTTGTGAATAATATTTTTTTAATTAACTATTTTTTTATTAGTCAAACAATTTATGCTTGCTACCATTTTTTTTTAACCAAATCTCAAGTACGTCTTTTTTGAAATTAATGACACATTTGACAAAGGCTGAAAGGAATATATTTTGTTGAAGATGGTTTTTAGTTGTTGAAACAATCTTGTTTTTTTTAACTTTCATCAAAAGAGATTAAAATACTAGAATTTGCCTTATCCTTTCAATAAAAGATTATGCGTAAATGACTATTATTTCATTTCCGTGTGAGTGTTCGCGTAAGCAAAAGAATCTTATTTGTATGTAAGATTATAAAAATTTCAAAACATGTGCATTGTATGATTTTTCAATTATTTCGAAATTTAATATTACAATCGGTAACACTGCGTCTCTTTAAGAGATTATGTGTACGGCTACGTATATTTAGATTTATTAAAAGTTATTAATAATCATTTTTAAAAAATATGCGTTTGAACATATCTTAATTTTTTTTTAGGAAAAGTACTTATATTCATATAAAAATTTCAAAACAGTAGTATTTATTTAATTATTAATTATACTAATTTAATTTAGTACAGTACAATACTTGCTGAAGGGTTCCAAAAATTTTTGTGTGCCTTTTTAGGAAATAAAATAGACTCAAATTTACACTATACAAATATTATTCTCGATCCCTGGAAATGGTATTTTCGTTTTATTTCTGGTGTAAAATATTTTTTAAAAATACTTTAGTTTGTTTTTTAAAACCCTATCGAAAAAATACATAGTTTAAATTTTACAGCTTTTTGGAAATGGCCCTTTTAACTTATGGAAAGTAATTATTTGAACACTGTATTTTCAAATTTATTTTTATCTTAGTTTCGCTTTCTACTAACTTGAAACAATGCTTAATTTGTTGTTAATCATTACTTTTTTGTGGTGAAGAAAAACATTTCCTACAATTCCAATGTTTTGAATTTAAACACTGAGTCAATAATCATTAAAGAGAGTTATTTGTTCGAAAAATATTTCCATTCACAAATTTTTTAAAACGATTTTAGACATATAATAATTTACTTTTAAAACTGGAAACAGTAGAATTCTAGAAATGTTTTTTTTTTTAAAAGCCTTTATTTAATGAAAATTACTTTTTTTTTAAATGAATATAAATGAGAATTCGATCCAGACGATCGATTGAAAAAAACATTGTTGAAATAAATATTTTTGTAAGCTTCATCATTTTTTCCTTCGAATATAAATTTTGTTTTTGCTTAAAATGATATCATCAGTCATCTTTTGATTTTCAAAAGCATAAGAAAACTAGTTTTTCCAGAGATATGATTTTTCGCGCACTTACCTTCACTTTTTTCTTTTACATTTATATAGCCAGTCGTAGTCTTCCACAAAATTGTGCGTAAAACTTCATACCTAACTCTTCACAACGTTTTAATTGTAGTACTTTTTTCTTTACTTTGTTAAGATTCGTGCAAGTTCATTAAACTAATAAGTGAATTATTAATGAAAGTAACGATAAAAGGTCTGCGAGGAAAATGAAAAACGTTAAATGAAATAAATTTATTTAATTTTTTTGTAAATTCTTCTGCATCCTTAAGAAAATGAATAAACTAATATTATTTATTTAGTTATAAACGTTTGAATTAAATTTGGAAGAAACTCCAACTGAAAAACTAAGTTAAAGTTCCATCAATTATAAGCTAAGTATAGTATTTCGTATTTCGATTTCACGCACTACATTTATTTGAAGGTAAATATTAAATAACATTATTTGTCGAAAATTTCTGTTATTTAAATAAATTTTGTGCGATAAGTTTGGCCATTCTGGAAGAACGTTTAAATACATATTTCTTTCTACCTGCACGATAGCTGACCTGTCATAGAAAATCGAAGGGGGTAAACAAAAAGGCTTTCTGAGTAGGTCAAGACGACCATTCGCAAATAATATAACAATAAATAAGAGAGCACTTATAATTCAATATTTCTAGAGTAACAAATGTCGCATTGTGCGAAGGTCTACATAATGTTTTTGGTTTTTTAACCCTTTCCATAATTCATTTAACGCTGTTACGGACTATTGCATACAAACGCATGGTTGTACTATATTCTTTTTTTTAGATTTTTGGAAAAAGCATGAGTACTGAAAGAAATTATTGGGTAGTATATCTTATATGATTCAGAAAATTCCAACTCACCAAAAAATATTATTTAAAAACTGTTATTGTCTAAGAAACAAGTATTTTTCTCTAACAAGGACAATTCATTACAGCAAAGATGTAATAGTGAAAACGTTAATGTTAATTAACGAACTCATTGCTTTCAAGTTCCAAATCACAAATCGTTTAATTATGGCCCATTTCGAAGCATATTTTAATGTCGACAAATCTTTCGCTTTATATTTTTATACATGCTTTGACTAAACACAACAATCTACAAAAAAGTTTCAGCGCATAAATCACTAATTGATGTTTTCTTTTCAGAATTTAAACGAGAGATATTTAGAAATTGATTTCACAATAAAAAATAATATATGATGATGTATATAAATATTAGTAATAATATAAAAAATATAACATGAAGGCCTTTAAACCAAATTATTTTTTGCAAGTAAATGAATCTCAGATAGTTCTTATTTTTCATATTTTATTGTCCATTTTAAATTAACAGAGAAGAGCGTATCAAAACACAAGCTTTCAACACATTTTTCAAGACAGATTAATTATTCAAATATATGATTACTCACTGACAGAAAATGTCTACATAAAATATAAGGATACAAGTCAACTGGTGCATCTTTACGGATATGTACGTCTTGGAAGCAGAGCGGTAGATAAAATTGGACCTGGCAGATATCTCGGTATTACCGGTTCTGGAAGATCCAATTTTGCCTTTATGTTATACTCATCCTGTCGTCCGTATAAGTGAATAACACAGTTAAGTCCGCGGTTAAATTCACTTGTGATCCTCAGTCTGACCCTTTTGGCCCCTAAACCATAGTCAATTTTTTTCACAGTTGCTTTTCCCTTGACATTTCTATCTTCAACAACAATTTGGTGAATAATTGCATCATCTTCTCCGTACAAAGTGTCCTCCCAAGTAGTCCACCACCCAGGTTGGGCTTTTTTAATGACAATTTTTCCAAGAAGGGCACGATCTCTATCAAGTCTTCCTCCAATGTCATAGATAATTCGATTGGGTTGATCGCTGGTTAGATCGATGGCTGGTCTCACTCGTGATTTATATTTTAGTGTTCTGCGCCAGAGGAATACATTTTTTCGATCGATAGATGATGATGGAATCACTTGAATAGCGAACATTATAACAAATGTAAAAGCTAACGTCAACTTCCACAACACCATTTTTTACGTATCTCAGAGTAGGATCAATTGCGTCCTCAGCAAAATTTGTTTTCTTTATGATTATGAAACTATCTAAACTCTCTTGTGAATCAGGAAATTAATGTTAAGATGTGATGTGTGTGACTATCTTTTAAACAATCCGTTGACATATTTACATAACCTAGTTTCCATAAGTTCATGTAAGTTGCGTTCATGAAAGAACAGGAAACAAAAAATGGTTGAGGTCATATTCTAAAAACTTTTATAACAGGTAATATTTTTATGTTGATATGAGTCGGAGTAGCATCAAATACAACGTATATTTTGCCATAATGCGAACGGAAATAAAAGTGAGCATTATAGTCTGTCAACTTAAACAACACATTTCATCAGTTAATGTAACAAACAAATATATAACTTGAGTACCATATCTTCATTGTACGGATACTAATACGTCATTCCTTAAATCAATCTAAAGATCGTAATTCATTGAAAAAGAGCTGCAAAGGAAATCTAATCTAAATGTTGTACACTTGCACACTTAAGAACTCTATCTTTCTATTGAATGGCCTCATGCCTACTATGAAAATTTTATCTTTATCATATATATATATGTATATATGTGTGTGTGTGTGTGTGTGTGTGTGTGTGTGTGTGTACATACCTACACTGCCCGCAGAAATCATTTACACGCCTGTTTGTTGAGCTGTTACTAAAGTGCCCTAGTTTTTATAATATTATTATGAAAAAAATGTTCCTATAATTAAGCTTAACGTAAGAAGCTTCTGCGTCTAATAAGTCCAAGATAAAGGCGAAATATCAATTTTGTACAAAGATTTTGCAGAAAAAATGTGAAATTTCAAGGTTTTCGAAAAATTGGAATAAGTCAAGAAAAAATTTAAAAAAATTTTAGGTCTTTAAATTTATTTTAAAGGAAAGTTAGCACAGTAATTTTTTTAAATGTTAAGATATTTTTGAATTTCACCCTATATTCTGCACTAGGGTCAAACTTGGTGGAAAAAAATCGCAACAATTTCATTGATATGTGAAAATTTAATTTTTTTGTTGTTTCGAAAATGTTATTTTAATGATTAGTAACTATCAAAAAAATATTTTTTTTTTAAATTTTTAAAATCATTAGTTGTGTACAATCATTATTTTAAATTCGGCAATTTTTCGCACGACGTTCAGTTCTGGGATAGAATTAATTCACTTTTCGAAAATATTCTGAAATTTACGGAGTTATAAAGTCAATAAAGTAACGGTAAATTTTACGAGACGTCTGATGGATTTACATTACCAAATCTTGAATTTACTGAATTTTTAAGCCCTGATTTTCGAAATCCGTAAATTTCCAAAATTATAAAACTTTCCAATTTAGTAAATTCCTGAAATTAGTGAATCCCCAAAGTTCAAAAATAATTAACTTTAAAAGTAATTAACTAAAATTAACTTTTTTGAAGAAATAACTAATTTCGTGATGTTGACGATTCGGGATTTTGAAGATTTTAGTTTGAAAATTTCTGAACTTTTCTAGTTTTGTTTTCTTATACTTTGGAAATATATCAATTTTATTACTCAATATTTTCGACAGTTTTTTTCGTAATTTAAAAATCTTTAGTTTTTTGATTACATTCTCGGTATTTCCGAACAATCTCAATTTTGATTTTTTTTGGTGAATTATGATATCACTTATCATTATTTTATGGAGCATGTAATAAGGAAAAACTTCCGAAACTGTTTCTTAAAATAAGAACGCAAATTTCTATAATATAATGTTATTTTCTTGCGACGTAGAACCAACAATATTTGAAAAAAGTATGGACATTTTTAACCAATTATTTTATGTCATAAAACAAATCAGATTTTCTGCTTAAAGGAATATTTTAGCGTAGACGAAACGGAATGGAATGTCTCCCTTATATAACTATGAGTCTCACAAAAAAATCAAAGGTCGGCTTTTTAGGAAAATTTACTTTCGAAATGTATACCATTTGGATCATTATAAATTTTTTCAATTGCTTAGTATTCAAGTAACTTTGTTCTCAAGATACCTTTACGCTTCGGTTTGCTTACATTTCTATCCAACCAAGTCAGCCAAATATTTTTGACCAAAATTAAATCATTATAAACATTTCAAGCTTTGAAAAAAAAATATTTTTAGAGTTATAAAAAGTTTTGTTAAAGTTTCTGGTACATGACAAAAAGACTTACAAATTTATCTTAGTGTCATTTTTCATTTTAATGAAAATGAAAGAAGTCTATGCTTTTCAACATTTTCAAAAATTTCAAAATAAAGCGAAGACAAAAACTATTTTCCTGAAAGATTAAGAAATTTCCGGAATTTTTTTATGAAATATCAAATATGTTTTAAACTATTTCAAAGCAATTTTTCGATTAGAGCAAAATTCAAAAAGTTAGATAATTTTTTACATTATTCGATTTCTATTTTCATAAATTTTACAAGATCTACAAATTTTTTTAGCGGCATTTTTAATTTAAAACAAATAAGTAATGTTTTAGATTATTAATAAGCAAGTGGATTAGCTTTGTAGAGTTGACTCAGACGTAAACTTTGAAAAGAGCATACTGGTAACAAAATTTATAATAAATATAAAATTTAAAAATCAGCTTCCACGACATCATTTTTCACGTTTTTTAAAGCAAAATTAATTGTTTCTTCAGTAAAATTTCTAAGCTTTATGATAATGAAACTATTTAAACATTTTCGTAAATAAGGAAACAAAAGAAAGGATGTCATAAATGTGAAAACCTTTTATACAAACTGCTGCTAAATTTACATACCTATCAGAGATTTAACACATATAAACAATGGCAGGTGACAGCATGCCTTTGCATGTATCTATTAATAAATTAACTAATAGCATCAAGCAGCTCACATCTTCTCATGCTGAACTGCACAAGTAGGACCAAGCCATAAACAAGAACAGCAAAGCTATTTCCTCCGAACTTGTCAAAATATAGAAAATGCTTTTTACACTAGTGAGTGAAGTAGCAATCCTCCAGCAACAGAATCAACCGAAGAATATTATTTCATACAACTGACTGGATAATGAGGAACACAACAATGGCATCATCTCCCTAATCCTCAATTTGTTTTAAAAGATCCATCTGGAAATTTCTGAAGCGCCACTCACTGACGCATTAAGCCTTGGGAAGTATTGAAATGGACGTCCAATCATCACTAAATTCATCTGTTGACGATGGATCAGAACTATCTTTAAAAAAATTTTTATATCAAGATAGCTTAATCTCTTTACCGACAACGATCGCACCAGGAAAGCGAAAGAAGAGAGACTGGTTCTTTTTGACCAAGTGCGAAAACTCAATGATTCTGTCTATAAGGCATACGTAAGAAAAAACACGTTGACAGTAAATGGCAACACTGTTCATCTTGAAGAATTTTATTCTCTTATTCGGGAGGGCGTCGCTGATAACAATTAAAACATTTTTAAAGATGCTAGAGTAACACCTTTCAATGAACTTTAAACTTTAAACTTGACACTTATTTCTGTAGGGACCACCTGAATAGCCCTCAAGCTGGAAGAAATACACGGTTGCTACAATTGAACTGATCACTGCATGTCTAACAATCCAAACCTAAGCAATCTGGCAAAAGCGGCAATGCACTATTGCTTGAAGAATAAAATAAACTCTTCAAATTAAAAATAATAAGATCCCTCGAAGAAGATACAAGTTAAATTCCTGTCATCAACGTAAACGATTCTAGTTCTCCGAAGCTTATCTTTGAGAAGGTTCACCTGACTTACCAATCTCACCGATTTTAAGCATACCCTCAGCAAAAACCACATCCTGTGTATCTATAAGCCTTGGTCAGCAGCTAAAACAGTAACACTTTTTTGTTTGCTCAATAACTTTCAAGCAATTTGTTTTCCAGCAACCAGATGCGCTCTTTATGTCAGAGCTCAAGACAGGCTCCTCATTGGTTGCAACAATAATTACTATAAATTCAATTATTATGAGAGGCTTTTTCAACTGCCGTATTGCTTATGTAAATTAGCTTTACTCTGCGATTGGGCATTATAAGTCTTTCTCTGTTAAT
>JAUELO010000135.1:13798130-13811984 GCA_032357855.1 Amphibolips quercusostensackenii
AACTTTTGTATTCAATAGTTGATATAAAGAAGAAATGCATACATAACGTAAAATGTAACGGATATTTTAATTGAAAATTTTGTTCTCCTGAGAGCGATTCGTTATTTTGATGAAAAAAGAATACAATTCAAGTATGACAAATTAAGTTTGAGAGAATCAGTACTATATATGTTTAAAATAAACAATTTTCCCGATCAGTACGGTTGATAATGTTGTTGGCAAATTGCAAATATGATTAGATAACTTGGCCTTATTACAAAATATATTTTGCAAATACCGCAACTTTAAAGTTTTTTACAATCCCTTCACTATGTTAATAAATAATTGTAGAATAAATTTTTATGTTTTTTTCTTAGGTCCAAAATGATACTCTTCTTCCTTCTTCCCTTATGGGCAGTTCCAGTCTTGTCATCTCTCGATAAAATAAGTATGTATATCTATATAATATAGTACAAAAAATTTTTTAAACATGTTTTTCAACAATAATATAGCTTCACTATGTTTTTCCTTGTCATTAACAATAATATTTGAACTCGTTCATTCACTTTGCCCTCATTGAATCTACTGTGTTTCTTCTCGCTTTGATTGTGTTTGACATCTTATAAAATAATTATTGTCTTTAACATGAAATTATTCCACTTACATAGAAATGCCTAATTATTTAATTCCAAGTTATTAATTTTTTACTCTAGATTGAAATAATTAAATTTTAAAAATCGTCCTCCACCATTGGAAAAAATTATTTTTAACGAATTTTTTTCAAAACTCTAATTTACAAATGTTTCCATTTTTAAGCGCAGTTGGGAATTGTTTAATTTTTTACGCGTGAATTTCGAATTCGTTCAGTTTGAAAGTTTTCAAGTAGAAAGCATATAATTGTCAAAGTTTTTAGAATAATTGAACTTTAAATGTTCAAAGCATTGAAAATTCTTCAACTTTGCATCATGAAAATGGCAGTGTTTTTTTTTACTTTAATCACATTTTTTAGTAAAAAAAATCTATCCAGTCATTTTCAATATCAGTTCGTACTACATAATATGACACTTATTAATAATATATTTATCATATTTAACATTTCTATAATTAAAATTTAAAATAATAGTTTTAAATGCGCAATTTTTAAATAATTTAATTTTTTAAACTTGGAACTAAAGTTTTTTGCTTCAAAAACGTAAATTCGAAAATATTTGGTCTGAATTTTCATAATTTGGGAAGGTTTCCACTTTTGCAGTTAATAGTTTTGTAGTTTCACACTTTTATATTAAAAATGGCAGCACAATGACACTCTTAAATCTATTCTAATTGTTAAATTTCATATTCAAAGCCTTGATAGTGCGTTTTATATTTAATAATTTTGGACTCAAATGTCTTAAATGTTTTATGTTTAATTTTAGTCAGTTTTAAATCGAATAATTTATACTTAAATATTCTAAGTTAAATGGTTTCAATTTTAAATGTACAAAACTGCCTTGTGGTAAATTGCGTAATTTTAAATATTGGAATCATATATAACCATCTTGTTTTGTATTCTTTTCTTAATTTTTAATTTGCAATATAATATCTAAAAATTGTTGGATTTTACGTTCAAGATTTTTAAAAATGAATCACTTATAATTGAAAAATATGTAATTAGACAATTTCGAGAATAAATATTAATTATCAATAAAGTGTTAAAAATTGCAAAAATAAAAAGTAAAAAGTCATAAACTGTGTTGTTTAAAATCAAACTAGATTAAATTTCAACTACCTGAACGACAGTAATGTTTAATAGTATTGAGTAATTGAATAATTTCTTTAATATTAAAAGATTACAGTTTTAGAGGTCTGAATTTCCATGTTAACGCTAAATTTTCCATTTTTCCCTTTCATAAGTTTTAATTTTGCAATTAAAATTGAAATGGTTAAATTTTTTAAATTATAATTATCAGTTCAAAATGTTTAAATTTCTAAACACTCTAAACTTTGAAGGGTATAGCCGGGTAAGCATGCCAAAAATGCCCCCAAAGGGAACCAAATGTTGAGTCAGCCATTTACAAGCATACAATCGAAAAAAAAAATTCCCCAAAATTTTAAATCATTAGCCGGCATATCAAAAGAGTTAGGAGGGGTAGCGTCCATTTTTGTTTTTATTTTTTTCTTTGTTTTTATAATTAGGAAAATCTGAGAAAATTCACAGAACTTCTTTAAGTCACTCTCTACGTGCATAATTTTTTTGAAAACAAATTTGGCGGGAAATTCATGAAAAATTTTATTATTTTTTTTTATTTTTTGTTGCGTGATAAAACCCAAATACTATCTCAATTTCCTTATTTCATAATATTTACCCAAAGGGTAAAATATTCTTTAAGTAATTTCAAACTGTTTAAACAACTGTAATTTGTTTAAACCATTCCTCCCTTCCTATAATTCGTGAAGAATTATTATCTTTCAGAATAAATTATACCAAGTTGATGAATGTCAACAGTAGTAGTTCTTTTTTTAACATATTTGGTAATTATTTAAACAGTTTTCATTTGTTTAAACAATTTTTTTCCTAAAATCGTTCAAAGTTATTATTTCCTGAAAATAATGACACATTTAAAGAATTTTGAGAACAATATATTTTTAAAGAATATTTGGTAATTATTTAAACAAGTCCGGTGAGTCAGTCCGGGACGAAACATAAAAAATCTAATTTTTATTTTATTTGAAAAAAAAATTTTTTTTAATCAATTGCAGAAAAAAGTGAATATTTTCGACCCTTATTCAAATTAAACAATTTTCTTTACAACTGTTATTTATTTTCCCTGTAGCGAAACTTTGTCTTATTTCTAAAAAAATTAAACAATTTTTAATTCAAACTAATTTATTAACTTGTAAAATTTTGTAAATATAAAAATTACAAAAAAGCATAGATGTAAAGATGTTCTAAATTTTAAGTAAACATAATAAATATAAGCTATTCTCCTTTATTTAGAAAACTCCACTGTGATGAAAGCGTTCCCTATCACACTTTTTTTTCTCTAGTGGTGACAGAAAAATAAATTATATTAATTTAAAAAATATTTTTAATAGATTGTTATCCTGGCAGTTTTGGCGTCGATCTATCAGATGGAAGAAAAGCTGACGTAGATGGAGCGGAAGTAAGTGCCCTTTTCCGAAGGGACAAGGTTCGCGTTTATGCACATCCAGATACGGATGAAGCTAACATTCAAATCAACGACACAATCTTAATGTTTAAAGGTACCAGAAATGATAAAACTATATTCCTATAAAAAAAAATCTGCCCGATACGCGGGCACATTTCTGCATAGGACTTTGAAATTTAAATGTCTAACAATCTAAAACTGAAATTTAGTGATTGTGAATTCTCTTTTGTTAAAACTCCTTCGGCTTTAACGAACACATTCTCATCACGTGACTCGTGAGAAAAAAAGTTCAAAGCAAACTTTCAGATCTAATTTAAAAACAATTTTTTATCAAAAATTTTAATGTACCTTGTGTCTTTTTTGCAAAAATTTAATTTGTTGATTTGTAATGTTGTTTTACACGATTAAAACAAAAAACACGCGTCTCATCAAAAAATGAGTAATAACAAACTTACAGTTTTTTTTAAAGTAAACAACTTTGGTCTATTTTTTTGTAGCTTGTGCTGTTTGTCCAAAAATTGTATTTTCAATGTTTTTTACAAATAAACGAATACCACGCGTCAAATCAAAAAGTTATTTATAACGAATTTGCAGGTCTTTTTTAGATACAGAATTTTTGTTAATTCATTTTTTTTATCTTGCATAGTTGGACCGAAAAATAGAATTTTTGATTTTTCATTACTTTCTGTGAGATCAAAATTTAAATTTCCGATTTTTTAAGAAAATTTAAATAGTTGTTGTGATAATCTTACAGGGCTTTCGAAAAATAACGCTCTTCTTTTTCTGGCCTTTCTTATATTGTGCGTTGTTTAAGTTAACATTTTTATTTTCGTTTGTATTTTTCCATTTTGAAAATGCTATAACTCTGATAATTTTATTGATATCAAAAAAGGCGAAATAATAAATTGCTTGACTTTCCGAGTACTACGAACAGCCGTACATATAATTTTTAAATCTTAAATTAAAAATTATAAAATATTCTGAAAATGCTCTTTTTTATTTATAATCCAAAATAGTTGGCCAACGAACTCGCCCTTTCTTGTTATGCCTTAAAAAGGTATGCCAAAGCACAATCGGTTGTGATTAGTCTTTCGAAATTTATCGTGCCTACAGGATGCAGATAGAGAGACAGACGTATAGACAGATAGACAGACAAACATAAAGACATTTTCGTAAAAATCGGTTTTTCTGACTAAGAGGTCTTCAACGTGGAGATTTGATAAAAACCGACTCGCACTTATTGTTCTTCACCACCTTGACTACGTCATTCGTTTACTTTTTTAATTTTCACGAATTCTGTAAATCGCTCTTTTCAAACGAAGAATTTTAATTTTATAAATGTATTGCCTAAGAGAGAAGAATTAAATTGTGAATGATTTATTAATAATGAAGGCAAAATATTTTGTTTTTAAAGCTATTTCAAATGAATGATTCTATTTGATGATAAAAAATATTCCAAAAGGTTTTTAAACATTATTGATCAAAGCGAAAATTTTAATTCTTCTTTCAATATTGGCAAATAATTCTATTCTAAGCATTTGGCTACCAGACTATAATTTATGCATTTTTTCACATGTACAAAGGGATGAGAAAAATTAAATTAAAGTCAAAAAATTTACATTATCAAAGTTCACGAAATGTTTAAACTGTAGGTAACGATATAAAATTATCGGTAACCGTAACCAAAAAATCGCCAGCACCAAAAAATTTGAAAGAAAATTCAGATTTTGAAATAAAATTGTGAAGCCTTTTCAAGGATTTTAAAGTTTTAATATAATGAAATTATTTCTCAAGTTTCCAAGGAAAATTTTAATTAATCTTTTTAATTGAAAAATTAATTTAAAGAAAATATTTTTAAAGACTTTTAGAGATTTCAAATGATCTTCTAAAATTCCGGAAAAGAATGCAGAAGATTTGAAAGCCAAATTTTTCAATATTGCAACATAAAAAATTTTAGAAAAAATTTAGAAGATTTGAAAGGATGCAGAAACAATTCTATTTAAAGCAAAATATACATTTTTAAAGGTTTTGAAGAAACAATTTAGAAGCTTTTTAAAATTTTCGAAATGATTGAAATAATGCGAAAACTTTCCTAATCTTTTTGGAAATTAATTTTAGAAAAATATTCAAGAATATTATAAAAAATTACAAAAGATTTCTGAAATTGTCAATATTGAATCTAGAAGCTTTAAAAATACAATTCTTAGAATGATTTGAGTCAGTTAAAAGGTATTTAGGAACTTTTGAAATTTTGAAGAGATTGAAAATATTTTAAAACCTTGCAAGATTTCCAAACAAATTGTTCCTAAAACTTTCTAAAATCCTATAAAAAATGTCTACAATACTTTCTAGATACTTTAAAAGACTTTTTGAATTTTCTCGAAAAACCTACGGAAATTATATTTATAAAAACTTAACGCAAATAAACAAGGAAATTACAAAAAAATGAAGTCATTCGAAATTCTTATTTTGTATTAACAATTATTTCTTCTTTCAAATTATAATTTGCCTACATTTTTTTATTCTAGACTGAAAAAATATCTTTCGGTTGCAAATTCAACCATTTTTTTTAACAATTCGCTTTTTGGATAAATCCTAATATTTTCTATTTAAAATTTTAAATATTTTTCAGTTTAGTTATTAACTATCATATTTTTTGTTGAGAATTAATTTTTTGGTTAAAAATTTAATTGATTGGTTAAAAGTTAAGCCCTTTGTTAAAACTTTACTTATTTGATTAAAGATTCATAACTTAAATTCAAAATTTATCTCTTTGGCTGAAAATGTAACCATTTTGTTGAAAATTTGTCTTTTTTGGCAGGAAATTGATCTGCGATATTTTTGGATTCAATTGTCGGTTATCACATTTTTTGAGAATTCATCTTATTTGGTTAAAAAATAACTACTTGGTTTAAAGTTGAACTGCTTTCTTAAATAGCTTTTTAATAAAAAAATTAAATTATTCAGTTGAAAATTAGCTTTTGTGTAGAAAATTGTAGTTTTTGTGTAAAAAATTCAACTTTTTTGTGGAAAATTCGTCTCTTTTGAGAAATATTTAATTTTTTTTTAATACAACTGCTTGAAAATTAACCTCCTTTAAAAAAAAACGAATGAAGCTAGAACATAAATAGGTTTTTGAAATTTCTATTTTAGATTTAAAACTATTTTGCCCCTCAAATCGAGAAACTATACACGGGCGATTGCTGATGCTAGTGGTTATAGTATAAGCCTTAAAGTCTGTTATTCTATTCAACTAATCTATTTTTCTAGGTAACTTGTCCATGGGAAATTCAGATACATTATTCCAAATAATTGATCAAGTAGTTAATCTCCAAGTGAAAGGTATTGGAAAATTGAAGGTGAGTATTCTCATTGATTATGATTTGTACAGAATTAATCAATTTAAATGTTAATTCATAAGAATGAAATTATAAAAATAATTTCAGAGCTCAATTTTAAGTTGCAGGCACATCACCACAAGACTATACTTACTGAATGTAAAATTTCCTTTGTAAAAAATGAGCCCGAGAGGTAATTTATATTATTGTTATTAATTATTGCAAGACTTGATTTCAAGAAACTTCATTATTTTAAACATTGAAAATATTTTTCGCAGATTACTAATAATAATTTGCAAGTGCTTTCAGCTAGTACATTCTGCTTGCAGTGATGTTTTTATTTTTTATTCCCGTTTTTTTAAATTCGTTCGCTTCATTCTTATTAAAATTTAGAAACGCGTAAGTGTAAAATAAAATAATGTCTAATTGAAAATATGTTAATGTTTTTGGGATCAATTTCCAATGTTCAAAGTTGTACAACAAAATAAAATTAATAATTGGAAAGTAATATTTTTGAAATAAATATACGCAAGGTTTTATTTCGGTTCTTTTATTTTCTTTTTCAGTTAATAAGTTTTTAATTTTTTTAAGATTTAAAACATTCGGAATGAAGAAGATTTCTTTGGTCTTTTAAACCTGTAAATTTTGTAATTTACAAGTAACCTATACCACTCATACAGCTTTCTAAAATTCAAATTATGTTTTTAGAAATTTAATCAATTTTAAGTAACTTTCAAAATCTAAATATTTTTCATAGAATCATATGTGAAATTTAACAATAAAAAAAGAGAAACTTTAGCATTAAAAAATCTAACGCAGCAGAATTCTAAATTTAAGGCGTAAAAAATTAAAAATTGTGCATTAAAAATGTAACAATATTTTAATTTTGAACATTTAATATTGTACAAATTTTCAGTTTTCAAAATTAAACAAATTAAATTAAAAATATTAAAAATTGTATAATTACAAAATAGGAGACGATTAAATTTGACAATTTTTATTTCAAGGTCTTTTAGCCCAAAAATTAATTAAACTAAATTATTAAAAATTAAAACATTTAACATATTTATTTAACTATATTTTCAACTGGCTTTCAAATAAAGATTGTGCAATTTTAAATGGTTTCAGGTGAGGTGTAAAAAAGCTTTAAGATTTGAATAAGAAAATTTTAAAAATTTGAATTTCAACAAAAAGATGTTAAATTTTCCTATCTGAAAATGGTTCCTATTTTAATAATTTCTACTTTAAATTTTTACTTCCAATTTGAAAGAAAATTTTATGATTTAGAAACAAATAATTCTTAATCATTCATTTTATAAAGCATTAGAACGGTAATTTTGTAAATTTTAATATAAAAGTATTAAATATTAAATTCTTTAAAATAAGTAAATTTTTTTATTATGAACTTTGTGAATTAAAGATTCAAAAATTCAGAGACATAAGATTGGAGTAGTCAAATTAAAGCATTAAAAATTAACTGATTTTCAGTTAGACTGCAAAATTCAACAATTTGAAATTTAAAAACCTAAAATAATTGAATAAATCTTAATTCAAAGCCTTTGATATTAGAGAACCTGTAAATGAGAAATACACTTAGCTCCCGATCTAAGAACGCCCGGTTTACGATATTCCTAGAATTGATGCCCGCAGTAGTTTCGCGATAAGGGAAGCTGCGGGACCGAGAGAGAGGCGGTTCTCAGTTAAGCGTGACAAACAGCATGCGAGACACACTCTCAGTACATTATCGTATAAGTTGCGTCATGCGTCTAAATCCAACAAAAATGGTTCATGCGGCCCTGCCTGTTTACGTTTGGATTCCCCCGACTTAAGATCAGGGCCACTGCAAGCCATGCCCGCAATCGTTCTTATATCGGAAATTGAGTGTACTTAAAAGTGCACACTTTCAAAGACTTGGAAGCTACAAATATGAAAGACTTCTTGTTCTTAGGTTTACCAAATAAAATAGTTTCAGTACTAAGCATTTAATAACGAAAATTAATCAATTCTACAACTCAAAAGTCGAATATTTGAAAATTAAGAGTGTCCAAAATTGTAAATTTTTTAACTAAGGAATAATTCTATTGCATTATTATAGACTCTACAATTTTTAATTTAGCATATTCAAAATGAAGCATAAAAATTATAGACACGAAAATGAAACATTTATAAAATATTTTTTTAAATTATATATCTTCAAAATTGAAGACTATAATTTAAAATTCACAAAACTCAAATATTGTTTCAAAAATAAATATTTTCAAAGTATCTTTTCAAGTTTACAAGCCCTTTCGAAATTAATCTGTGTATAAATAAAAAAAAATGTTTTTTGAACAATAACATCGTGCAAAAACTAGACATTTAAAATTTAATTATTTTAAAACTAAGTTGAAAATTAAAAATTTCAAACAAAATGCCTCTCAAATAACTTTTTTTGAAGTGATAAAACTATACAAATTAAAATTGGAATCGTAGTTATTCTCTTTTATATTTGTATATTATTATTGTCAATGCTAATAATATAATACTGCTAGTAAAAAAATAAAAAACATTAATGAATTTCATAGTTTGGATATTCCTCAAGAAGTGGAAGATGAATTTGAAAAAATTGCACATTATTGCATCGCCAACCAAATGTGCGCAAAAATTGGAATTATCCAACCAGAAGATTATGACATTTCAATAAATCCTGACGATTCTGGTCCTATTTCTGTTTATAATAAAGAAGGAAAAACAGATAAATTTTCTACTCTCAATTATACGATTGATGAAACAAAAAAGGATGTAGAGCTTCAGGTGGGTTATTAAAAATAAATTTTAATTGAAAAATTTATTTGAAAATGCAATGAAATATTTTTTCTAGTCGTTTGTCAACACTATTGTCGACATTACCTTGTCTGAAGTAATTAGTAAGTTGAAGAAGAAACACGACGAAAGTATTAAGATTCCCGACATAAATAAACTTTTTTCGTTTGGGTCTGGCTTCTTCAAAACAAGTGGCAATTTTGATGCTACAGATGGTCACTTTAAGTAATTAGGAAAAAAATTAATTATAAATTAGTATTCAAAATTATTAATATATTTTAATTGTAATTAAACTCTCTTGCAGCGATCTCACCACTCTGAAAAGAACGAACGACGCAGTACTCGAACGTCAGGGTTCAAAATTTGCCGCCTCTTGTGGTTTTGGACTTTCCACAGCCAGAATTGAATACGATCATTACAAAGTACTGAGCAGTATTTTTTTTTTTTTAATGACAGGGTTGCTACAGGTCAGGAAATTCCAAAAATTCTAGAAAAATCAGAAGAACCCCGACAGAGTTAAGGAATTTTTGATAAACTGAAGTTGAAGCTCATATTATTATTTTGTTGGAAATTTAACAATTTTCTTAAAAAGTAATTTCTTTAAGTTAAAGATTCGTCTTTTTTGAGTGAAAATTCAGCTTTCATATTATGGTAAAAATTGCATCTTTTTCGCTAAAAATCACAACTTCTTGGTTAAAAATTAACCTGTATTGGTTAAGGATTCAACTATTTTGTTGAAAATTCATATTTGTGGTGGAATTTAACCGTTACTGGTTGAAAATTAAAATCTTTTTTAACTGAAATATCAACTTCTACATTTTTTGTCCATCTTTTTAGTTGAAAACTCAACTACTTAGTTAAAAGTGGTCTTCTTTGTTGAAAATTATTTTTTTGTTGTTGATGATTCATCATTTTAGTTGAAAACCCTTTTTTTGTTCAGACTTAAACTATTTTGTTTAAAATTATTCTTTCGTTCAAAAATTAATTTCTTTAGATAAAAATTTACCTATTTTATGTTTGGTTAAAAATTTATCTTCTTTAGTCGAAAATTAAACTATTTGGTTAAAAATTTTGTATTTTGTTAAAAATATGTCTTTTGTGGCAAAAAAATAATCTTTTTGGTTCAAATTTCACATAATTATTTATTTAGCTGTAAATAATTTTATTCTGAAAATTTCAACCCTGCTATTTTAAGTCGCAAATTTATCTATTGTAGGTGAAAATTGAACTATTTGTTGAAATTTCGTCTTTAAAGAGAAAAAAATAATTTCATTAGTTACAACTTCATCCTTTTGGTTAAAATTGCACTTCTTAGATTACCTTCTTTTTACCTGAAACTTCAACTATTCTTTTTTAAGTTGAAAATGCATCTGTTTTAGGTAAAAATTCAAACATTTCGCTGAAATTCCATTTTTTTTCAAAAGTAGTCTCGTTAGTTGAAACTTTATCCTTTCAGTTAAAAATTAATTTCTATGGTTCAAAATTTATTTTTCCAAACGAAAATTCAACTATTCTATTTTTACTTGAAATTTTATCTTTTTAGTTTAAAATTCATGTATTTTGTTGAAATTTCGCCTATTTGCTAAAAATTTCATCTAAAGGATTGAAAATTCAACTATTTTGTTAAAAATTTGTTTGTTTCTTATGTTGAAATTCAACTAATTTTGAACTATTTTGTGGAAATTTACTTTTTTCTTAGTTAAGAATGAATTATTTTATCGAAGGTTCATAACTTTGGTTGAAAATTTAACTATTTCCTTGATATTCACTTTTTTTTGTTAAAGATTAATTTTTTAAACTGAAAATTAATTTTTTTGCCTGAAAATATATTTTTTCCATTTTTGGTTCAAAATTGATATTGTGGGTTGAAAATACAACTTTTGTTTAACAATTTGTGTATTTTACGTAGATCTAAGGTAATTTTTGAATTACCCCTTATACAATTCTCTATGACTATTGTGACTTATAAGTGATTAAAATAAATTTAGAAACAAACTATTTTTTACATTAACATTATTGCCCTCCTAGATGCAAGGATGTTTTTAAACCTAAAGGAAAAATTTAGAACGGTCAGGGAAAATGAAAAATCGGTCAGGCATAAGTCAGGGAAAAGTTCGGAAAAGTCAGTAAATTTAGAGATTGGGATTTTGTAGCAACCCTCTTTCAAGAAATAGTGTTCAATAATTAATTGCAAAATGCTTAAATTAATAAGTAAAAATAAGAATTTACTATGGATTTTTTTTAGATAAAATACGGTCTTATCAAAGTCAATGGGAAGACGTCCGCGGATGTTAACGGAATAGCCATCGACTCCAAAGTTTCCGTGGACTATAATCAGCAGCCTTGTAAAGTCGAAATAGAATATTTTAGGATTTCGGAATTTGGAAAAGTCAAGGTCAAGGTCACTGGATTAGGACCACTCAATTCATTAGCTTCCTCTTTAGTAACTTGGATAACGAAAAAGTGGCATACAGATATTGCGGATTTACTTGAATCGAAAGTTACAGGCATTCTTCAGAATCATGTCGAGAATTTTGATTGTGAAAAATACAGACCATAATGCCAAATTGAATCAGTCTCCTATGAATACCAAGTGGAAATGTGAACTTTATATCTGGGAAGCCAAACACTGATAAGGAAATGCCTAAAAAAATCTTTTATAATAGACTGTAGAACATTTTTTAATTTAAAAAGTTCCTCAGCAGATCAATGTTTCTCAATTTTCAAACTAGTTCCTTTTCAATTATTTTTAAATTTGGACACTCATTATTCAAATGAAAATTCGTTGACGACCAACAATGACAATTTCAAATGTAAACTAAAGTCTTACATGTAACAGAAAACAGAATTATTTCTTTTTGCTTGTTGAAAGTGGTAACAATTATATTATTAATGACTAAGAAAATCGCAGCTCAAAAAATTATTCACCATATGATTTTTGATAAACATTTACATTTTTCTTCTTTTATAGAACTCTTATAATGTAAGTGAACTTCCCCAGATTAAAGAATAAAATTAAAAACAAATAAAAATTATATGGAATAATAATTTTAATGTAAATATAAAAATTCTTTAATTTTATGTGCTTTCCGTACTTTCTTTGATTTTAATTTTAAGTTTAAAATTTAATTTCAAGAAATATTAAAGGATAAAAATTATTCAGACCAACATTTTTTATTGTGAGCAAATACATATCGCCATAATTCTCTAGAAAGCATGCAGCTAAGATGAAATCTATGTTCTTACGAAAGCGTTAAAAGCAAAAGCGAAACGTCGATGATGATGTAATTACAAAATCGTTCAGACCTTGTTTTAAATTTTGTAAATATGGAAATATTTTTAGTTGTAAAACTAAACTGTTTCTTAGGTGACAACATAAAATCGTAAAATAGTGTATCGTTTAAAATTTTCCTTATTTAATTATCAACGTAATGTTCTTAAATCAAGTTAAATTAAATAGCCAACAAAATCTAAGAAGCAGTCCTAATGATGATACAACTAGCACCAGGAAATGTTTCTCTTTTAATTATTACCATTAATGTTTACTTGACAAATAAATTTTGAAATGTTTTATGTGTTGCCATTGTATATGTATAAATATATTATGTATAAAATTATCCCACACACCAATTGTTCATAAATAGGATTGCCTTGGTAAAAATATAGTGTTTATATATTTACCAGTTCTTAAAATAAAAGAAATTTTAGAATAAGAAAACCAAATGTAATTAAAATATTTTATATTTTATAACGTCAAAAAACTTCGACAACATATGAATATTTATGAAAACAAATTCAAGACAGGAACCGGACCGGTACTTTCATTCCATTTCATTACTCTACCAGTTAAACAAAATAATTTTGATTGAATCATAAATGTTTGTAATTTCAGAAATTACCTCATTTTGTCCAGATCTAGAGATATCAGATCAAATTTTAGTAAGAAATAATTTTTTTTTCTATCAATAACAAAATGTAACTACAGTTTTGGACGGGTTTATAATTCAAAATCGGACATGATTCAGAGGTTCCCTATTTGAGTTTTCTTTTCTATTTTTTTAATTTTTGTCTTTTTTAATTTTTTAATGCCTTGAAAAAGTATGTATTAATTTTCATACATATATAATTATCTCCTTGTAAATAACCATAATTGTACATCTTTTTATGCAAATTTTTAAGCTTATTTTGAGGAAAATAATGATTTTATCTTACTTGTTTCACACTTGTCTACAAAAATTGGACATACGGCGTGCCAGTTGAAAAATACAACAAGTGAATTGAAAAAGTTACTTATCAAAGAAATATGCAAAACAAGTAGGAACAAATAATTAGTTTCCTTACAAACAAAATTGAAAATTCTAATTAAATCATTTACAAGAATGGTCATATAGAAGAGGATAGATTTATATGCATGAAAATTTAATACATTTATTTTCAAGACATTAAAAAGATAAAACAAAAACAAATAAAACTAAAAAGGTACAACTTAAGCTGGTGTGCGTGTTCAGACAAAATTTTGTATAATATTTTCTAAATTTGAATTATTTGAAATTTTTAATATTTTTAATCAGTGACTGAATTCTTTC
>JAUELO010000135.1:13848795-13862277 GCA_032357855.1 Amphibolips quercusostensackenii
GTTCGTTTCTAAAAAAAAAATATGTTCACATATACTGGAATTAAATACTACTAATTAAATGCACAGGCTCTAGCTCCGCAGTAGGGTGGTCAGGGTGGCGATTCGGTGACGATTCCAAATTCCCGGTTTTTCCCGGACAAGTTTTTCAACTCTCCCGGTCAAATAAAAGTAAAATATTCATATTTGCCCCAAAACTCAAACATTAATTTAATTTATCACGTTCTTTCCGAACATCTTTTGACGCAACAAAGCGAAAAAATTCAAAGTAACTAAATTTTGAAACAAATACTTGAATTTTCCGCTGAAAAATATAAATTTTCAACAAAAATGGAAAAGTTAAACTTTTAGTTAGAAATATTAGTTAGAATAGCTGAATTTTAAGCCAAAAAGATAAATTGTCAACTGAAATGATAAATATTTGAATGGAACACTTGAATTTTCAAACACAAAGATAAATTTTCAAACAACAAGATAAATTTTCTACCAAAAAATACAATTTCAAAAAAAAACATGAATTTTTTAACGAGATAGTTTAATTTGCAATTAAAGGAGACAAATTTTTAACCAAATAGTTTAATTTTGAAGTGTAAAAACCTAACATTCAACCGAAAATGGAATAGTTACATTTGTTTTAATAAAATTAATTTTTAACCTAACTCATGAATTTTCAATCTAAATGATAAATCTTTAGCTGGAACAGTTGAATTTGAAACTAAGAACATGAGTTTTCAAGAAAAAAATTAATCTTCAACTGTAATAGTTAGATCTTCAAACTAACAAAAATTAATTTTTATTAAAAGAGATAAATTGCCAACCAAAAGTTAAATAATTAAATTTAAAGTTAAAAAAAAAAATTATTGTTTAACCACACACATGTATTTTCAACCAAGTTTTTGAAATATTCAACTAAGATGATGAATATTTAAATGAAATAATTCAATTTAGACCAAAACGATCAATTTTCAAACACGAAGATTAATTTCTATCGAAAAAATATGCATTTTCAACTAAGAAAGATCATTTTTAAACCTAAAATTAAA
This sequence comes from Amphibolips quercusostensackenii, assembly GCA_032357855.1. Taxonomy (NCBI): domain Eukaryota; kingdom Metazoa; phylum Arthropoda; class Insecta; order Hymenoptera; family Cynipidae; genus Amphibolips; species Amphibolips quercusostensackenii. Next base: position 13,849,836 of record JAUELO010000135.1, read on the forward strand.
TAATTGACTTTTGATTCAAAATATGAATGTTTAACAAAAGAAAGGATTTTTTAATTAATATTATAGAATATTTAACTGGTATAATAGATACATTTTCAGTTGAAAAAAAATAACTTTCAACCAAAAAGGAAATAAATTTTCAACAAAATAGTTCAATTTTCAATAAAAATCCCTTTCCATCCAAAGAAAAAACAATTTTTCAATCAAATAGCTCATCTTTCAACCCAAGAAATGAATTTTTAATTAAATTTATGAATCTTAAAAAAAATTAATTAATAAAAGACTTTAACTTTTAATCAAGTAATTTTATTCCCAACCTACAAGATAAATTTTCAATTGAGAATATAAATATTTTACTGGAATACTTGAATTTTTAATCGATAAAAAGAATTTTTAGACAAGAAGATTAACTTTTAAAGGAAAAGATAATTTTCAATATTCAAGCAGAATAAGTTAAATTTTCAGTCAAAAAAAATACATTTAACAAAAAAACTGAATTTAAAAACGTAGTTACATTTTTTAACAAAGTGATTAAATTTCAACTAAAATTGTAAACCTTGACAAGAATAGTTGAATATCTAATCGGAAAGATCAATTTTCAACTAAGATGACGAATATTTAAATGAAAAAATTTAATTTTTGAATTTTTTATTAAAAAATAGATTTTAATTCAAAATATTGAATTTTGAACTAGGAAAGATTGATTTCAAATAAAAATGAAACAGTTGAATTTTCAGTTGCAGAAATTAATTTTCAACCAAATTAATAAATTTTCAACTGAAATGAAGAATCTTAAACTGGCATAGTTGAAATTTTTATGAAAAAGAGGAATTTTCGACCATAATGATTAAGTTTATATAAAAAAGACGAATTTTTCACAAAGTACATACATTTTCAAACAAATAGTTGAATTTTGAAGTAAAAAATGTTAATTTTCAGCGAAATAGTAGAAATTTTATTTTAAAAAGAGATACATTTTTATATTAAGATCGAACAGAAATCTACTTTTTGGTGGAAAAATATTTTGTGCTAAAAAAGCATTAAAAAGATTTACAATTAAAAAACAGACTTCCAAACTACCTTACTTTCCGTCTGATTAGAGACAAAAATAACAATTGACAAAAAGGAAGAAAGTAAATTTTTAACCAAAAATAGGGTAGTTCAATTTTCTCTTAAAAATCTAATTCTTCACAAAAAAACATGTTTTCAGCAAAAAAGTTAAATTTTCTACCGGAATAGTTGAATTTTTAGATAAAAAAATTGATTTTTAACAAAATATTAGTTACATTCTCAACCAAAGATGAATTTTCAATTAAAATGATAAATATTCAAGAAAAAATTAATTTTTAATAAATGGGTTTAACACTTGACCAAGTAGATGAATTTTGAAATAAGTAAATGAATCCGAAACCTCATAAACACTCTTATATACCCTACGACTGTAAATGAAGTAGAAATCACTTTTCTAAATTGACAAAAATTATTTAAATAATGAAAACTTTAATTTTACTGCGATCAGAAATGAACTCTCAGTCATTAACCAGTTTTTTCCCGGTCTTTCCCGGTTTTCCGGTTAAGCCGCCACCCTGGTGGTCCAAAAATGCACTAGCATTTTTTTGTTTTAATTTTCAAATTTGTTCGAATTCACAAAAAAATGAATGCGTTTTTTTAAGGATGATATTATTTAGAGGTTGCGCAACTCCCATGAAGCTTAAAACGTATTTCCCATAAAAAAAGTTGTTTTTGTAAATTTTATTCAGATTAAATAAAAATATATTGAGTCAAATATACAGTAAATCGAGAAGAAATTCAACATTTCTTTTCACAATTATTAGCTATAGAATAAAACTAAATAAATACTTTTAAAATATCTTAGATTAGAGTTAGAAAGCCGCCGTTTTCCGAATTTTTTAACTTGTTTTCAACTTTTCAGTTAAAGTAAAGCAAAAACCAATTACAATCAACAGAAATAATTTTTTGCATAATTTATTATTGTTTATAATAATATTCTCTTTAATAGTGCTGGAAAGCTGCGGTTTATTCTGAAGTTTTCAACTTTTTGTCCACTTTTCACTTAATGTGAGGTAAAAGTTAAAAGATTTAACAATTATAATTTTTTAAACAAATTATTATTATTTTAAATATTATAATCTTTAAATAATGTTTTTCTCAAAAATTTAACTTTTTGTCCACTTTTCACTAAGAGCGCGGTAAAAATTAATCTAATTTAGCAAACATAATTGTTAAATAAATTATTATTGATTATAAGTATCTTCTCTTAGATAATGGCGAGAAAGTTGGGGGCTTTTTCTGAAATTCATAACTTTGTTTTGGCTTTTTAGTTATGAACAAATAATAAATAAACATTAGAGGGTATCATTTTTTAACAATTTCTTTCCTTTTTGCAAATATATTTTTCTGAAATAAAACAGATATTTGAAATATTCTTTAAATGTTCTATATGGAATATATTACGTGTAAATTTTCCTTAAAGTAGTTACTGAGAGCTGTTTTGTTTAAATTAATATCAATATTTGTTATTTGTTCCTAACTAAAAAGTCACAGAAATTACCTAGTATAATTTAAGAGAGAATCTCAATTTTCATGAGATTCGTCAAGATTTTAAGGGACTTAGAAGAGTTTAATGAAATTTCCGGGGATTTTACTGGATTTCAAAAGGTACCGGCGGATTTTCAACGGAGTTTGAGGGATTTTATAAAATTCAGAGTAAATTCCGCGGATTTGAAAGGATTTTAAAGGACTTTATTATTGACTAAAAATGCTTTTGAAGAAGCTTCTATGAAAGAATTTTTAATAAATAATTATGATTGGCAAATGAACTCACAGCTGAGAGACCAACCTGATTTTAGATAAAAATAAGACTTACCCAACTCGAGAAGTACGAATAAAATCTTCACGAATAAATGCAGATTCAACTTCCAATCGGGTTTTTAAATAAAGCAAAACTTCTTTGAGCATAATTTTCTATTATTCGTATAAAATATCCATCTCATCCTAATAAATATTTTGGAAAACTTCAATCCGGTCTTAATTCACTATTTTCAGTTGTAGTATCTCTTTCCTTTCTTTTCCTCGTAGATCCATCCTTTTCAGATTTTCTATCAGACTTAGATCTCCTTTTTGAACTATGCGACTTACTTTTACGTGATGGGTCTTTTCTCCTGCCAGACTTTCTACTTCTTTCTGAAAGAACTTCAATCTTTTCGTTCAGAGCAGATTCAGCGGCAGCAGAAGCAGCTTTCAGGGCCAAATATTCTTCCACGGAACCCAATGGCTTTTGCTTTTCTTCTTCGACTTTGATATCATTTGAAGAACCACTGCCAGCGGTTGGGTTGGGAAAGTTCAATTTGTATATTCGCTGTCTTTCTCTCAATCTCTTCCTAATTTCCGAATGTATTTTCGATTCCTTGATGACATTCTGGACATCGTCTGTATTATAATATCTTGAAGCCCAGGTTTCTGACGGTTCAGATTGCTCAGCAGTGATTTCAGGAGCAGTTTTATCATCCGAGTTTTTCGAATCACCGGATTTACTTTTTTCGTTATTCTCTAAGTCATCCATATCGTCAGGATAATCATCAAGATCTATAATTTCTTCCATATCCTTTTCTGCGTTCTCATTCTTCAACTCCTTTTGTCCTTCTACTTCATTTAGTGTCTCTTCCACTTTAATGTGCACAGAATCTTGCGTATCCTTTGTACTTTCATTTGCCTTTTCTCCAGAAGTCACCTTCAGATCCCTTGTTCGGTTTCTAATCTTCTTACGTGATCTAGACTTTACCTTTGATGCATCTTTGTCACTTACTTCAGATTCGGATCCAGAGGTTTCACATTGATCAGAGTCTTCACTTTCTTCGGAACTCTTATGAACCTTTGATCTTATATGTCTTCTCCTTTTTACTCTTTTATCGAACTTAAGCTTTTCAATATTAACATTAATCACTGGTGCTTCCTCTTCACTATCTGATGTCAATTCGCCTTCTTCTAATTCCTTCTCTGGCGATTTTGGCTTATCTGAAGAATTTTCTTCGTTTGCTATATTTTCTGATTCAATTGAGCCCTTTTCCGATTTATCTGGAATTTTTTCTTGCTCGTTTTCTTTTTTATTTGTATCCTTATCAGGAATCTTCTCCAGTGATTTCTCTGCTTTGTCTCTCGCTTCATCAGATGTTTTCTCTGGAGTTTTATTTGTTGGAGCAGTTGTATTAATCGGATTTTCATCCTGTGACTTCTCGAGTTTATCAGCTTCTTCATCCACATTTTCTGGAGATTTTCTAGCTGTCTCTTCAATAATAGGCTTTGTTTCGTTCTTCTCACTAGCATCTGGTGACTCATCTTCTTTTTTCAATTCTTCATCTGGAATTTCCACTACTTCATCTCCAATCGTACTTGTACTGTGAGTAGTTTCCGTTCCGCGTTCGTTTTCTAATCTCTGATTAACACGTTTGCTCTGTTCTTGATTATCCTCATCACTTTCTTTATTTTCCACAACCTCTTTATTATCCTCCTCCTTATCTTCTCGTTCGTTTTCTAGTCTCTGATTAACACGCTTACTCTCTTCCGGTTTATCCTCTTTCTTTTCTTTCTCCTCTTTATTTTCATTTTCACTATCACTGGATAATAGTTCTATAGTTGGAGCAGGTTGAATTACTAACATAACGTCATCATCTAATCCACTTCCTTGTCTCAGAGCGACACTGATTTGTTGCATTTCTTGAACAACATATTTACTCACAGAAGGATTTACAACTGCTGGAGTAGTGGCACCATTTTTTTCGGAACTCGTACCAGCTGTAGGTTTTTCTGGAATGATATCTTCTTCCTTACGAATTAATGCTCTTATTGCACGGGCTCTCATTTCCAGCTCCAGCAAATCGAGAAGAGTTTCGCCCTCTTTTGGCTCTGGTTTTTGGCCTTCTACTTTGACATACACATGAGCAGATTTACTATCCTTTCCTGGATTTATTGGGGCTTTTGGGTTTGCTTTAGCTTTTGCTTTATCTTTTGAAACATGACGTGCTTTCCCTTTTACTTTGTCAGCATTTTTCTTCGACTTTGGTTTCACAGTCACTGAATCTTCTTCTTTTATAACAACTTCATCATCTGTCAACCATTCCTCAGTATCCGATATTATTTCGAGTGATGGTCCTGAAAAATTTAACAATAATTGCTTTATTATATAAATTAAAAAATATATATTTCATAACTCAAATGTAAAATACATTATATAAATTATTGTAAAAGTAATTTCAGACTTCACAGACCAAAATGCTTTTAAAACAGGATAAATAAGGTGATTTTGCCAGGAAAATAGGGGAATTATAAGGAATCATTTCTTTTAAATAAAATTAATGTAGATACCATATTGCTAAGATTTCCAATCAAATTATATTTTATTTGAAACAAAATAGTGCAATTTCCAACCAAAAAAGGTGAATTTTCAATAAAAGAGTTGAGATTTCTTGATGAAAAGTCGCACGTTTTAGAAAAGATTTAATTATCAGAACCGAAAAAATTAATTTGAAAAAAAATTAATTTTCAACCAAGCAAGATAAATTTTAAATCAAATAGTTGAATTTCTAACTAAAAACTATTTTTAATCAAAGAGTTGCATTCACAATCAATGGGTTCAACTTCCAAGCAAAAGAGATGAATTTTCAACCAAAAAGTTGAATTTTTAGCCAAGTAGTTAAATTTTCAAACTGCGAAGATACATTTTAAACCAAAGGATCGAGTTCTGAAAAAAATTACACTTTAAACAAAAACCGTTGAATTTTCTACCAAATAATGTAGTTTTCAAGCAAAAAGATTACTTTTCTATCAAAAGATGATTTTTCAATCCAAACGGATAAATCTTATATCCAAGAAGATAAATTTTCGTCCAAAACAGATAACTTTTCAAGAAAATAGCGAAATTCTTGGCAAAATAATTAAATATTCAACAAAATAGTCTAATTTTTAACCAATAGAGATGAATTCTGGACCCGAAAAATAATAGTGAACCCTTTAAAATAAAATGAATTAATATGCAACCAAAAAAGATATATTTTCAATGCCTTTTAAGAAAATAGTTCAATTTTCAATAAAATAATTAAAGTTTTAACTAAATAGAAGAGTTTTTAACCAAAAGAAATTAATTCTGGACCACAAATATGATAATACACTTTTAAATTTAAGAAAATTAACTGTTAACGAAAAAAGATCAATTTTCAAGCCAAAAAAAAAACAAATCTTTTTGAAGACAGTTGTATTTTCAACGAAGAAAGATAAATTCTCAACCAATAAATATAACTTTTCTACGAAAATATGAATTTTCAATCTAAAAGGAGGAATTGTCTATCCAAAAAGACAAATGTTCAAAACAAAGCCATTAAATTTTCGACAACAAAAATTACCTTTTAAAAAAATAGATCCACTTTCAACAAAATAATTAAATTTTCAACCAAATAGTAGAATTTTTAAAAATATTAATAAACGTAAGAATAATAAACATGAAATTATAGATATAATAAATTAAACAAAAGCTATATAGTTTATATTAAAACTTTCACTTTGTAAATTAAAAATAAATTACAAATTTTATAGATTCAAAAAAATATAATAAAAATTATTCTTTTGATCTCCGAAATTAATTTTCTAATAATAAGCTATTTCTTGATTATTTTAAATATTTTAAATATTTTAATAATAATAATAATAAAACAATTATAAATTTTTTTAATTAATTTATTTTCATTATTTTTAATTATATGTATAAGATTTTTATCAATATCTTCAAGATTAAAAAATATACATCCTTTAATTTTAGGCTTCATTATATTATTATATTCTACTTTAATTTTATTAAATTTAAATATATTAAATAAATGAAGACTTTATTCAATAATAATATTTTTAATTATTGTACAGGGATTTTTTATTTTATTTTTATATTTTAATAGATTTGCTATTATTATTAAAATAATTTTTAATAATAATTTATTAATATTTTTATATAAAACTTTAATAATTAATTTATTAACATTAGTTATGATTTACGAACACAATTTATTTAATATAATTTTACTTTTGAATAAAAAATTATTAGAAATATTACCTATTTTAAATTTAAATGTTAAGAATGAAATAAATATAAGTTTCATGTATTAAAAATGTTATTATTTAACAATATATTTAATAATTTATTTATTATACACATTAAATTATCGTAAAAAATATTTTTTACTTAAATCCTAAGTCTATACGTAAATTAATTTATAAATAAAAATTATATTTAAAATTAATTTAATAAAAATGTTAAATAATAAATTTTATCTAATTAAAAGAATAAAAAAATTATTTTTCTTCTCCATACTCTGAAAAAAATAACTTGTCTATATGAAAAGATGAATTTTCAATTAAAAAGCACCAATTTTCTATCCAAAAGACAAATATTCAACAGAACAATTGCATCATCGGCAAAAAAAACTTTTTAAGAAAATAGTTCCAATTTCAATAAAAGAATTAAATTTTTAACTAAATAGTAGAATTTTTAACCAAAAGGGATTAATTCTGAACGAAAAATATAATATTAGACTTTTCAATGAAAAACTGTCAACCGAAAAAAAACTACTTTTCTACTCAAAGACAAATGTTCAACAAAACGATTGAATTTTTGGACAAAAATCTTACTTTTTAAAACATAGTTACATTTTCCTCAAAAGTATTAAATTTTCAAGCAAATAATAGAATTTCTAACTGAAAGAGATTGATTCTAAACAAAAAATATAGTAGTAGACTTCTCAAAAAAAAAGAATGAACTTCCTATCAAAAAGGATGAATTTTTACCCAAAAAATATGATTCTGCAACCAAAAAATATCACTTTTAAACACAATAGTTGAATTTTCAACCTAATAAAATTTTTGCCAAAAGAGATGAAATTTAAACCAAAAATATGATACTAAACTTTTCAAGAAAAAACAATCCACTTACAATCAAAAAGACAACTTTTCTATCAAGAGTTGAATTTTCAATCCAAAAGCATCAATTTTATATCCAAAAGATAAATTTTTAACAAAATAATTGGATTTTCGACACAAAAAAAATAATTTTCAAAGAAACAGTTCAATTTTCAACAAAATAATTAAATTTTTAACTAAATAGTAGAATTTTCACTAAAAGAAATGAATTCTGAACCAAAAATATAATATTAGGCTTCTTATAGAAAAAGAATCCACTTTCAACCAAAAAAACAACTTTTTTACCAAAAAATATATTTTTGATCTAAAAGCATCAATTTTCTCTCTAAAAGACAAATATTCAACAAAACAATTAAATTTTCGACAAAAAAGGACTTTTTAAGGAAATAGTTATTTTTCAAGAAGATAATTGAACTTTTAACTAAATAGTAGCATTTTTGAACAAAAGAGATTAATTCTGAACCAAAAATATAATATTGGACTTTTTAATGAAAAAATGTCAACCGAAAAGAACGACTTTTCTACCAAAAGATTAATTTTCAATTCAAAAGCACTAATTTTCTGTCTAAAAGACAAATTTTCAACAAAACAATTAAATTTTCGACAAAAATATTACGTTTTGAAGAAATATTCACGTTTTCAACATAAAAATTCAATTTTCAATCAAGCAGTGGAATTTCGAACCAAAAGAGATTAATTCTGAACCACGAATATAACAGCATACTTCTCAAATAAAAATAATGAACTTTCAACCAAAAAGGATGAATTTTCAACCAAAAAATATAGCTTTTAACCCAAAAAATGAGAATTTTTAAAAAATAGTTGAATTTCCTACCAAATATTGAAATTTTTTTACAAAAAGAAATGAATTCTAAATCAAAAATATAATATCAGACTTTTGAAAGAAAAAAATTCACTTTCAATCAAAAAGACCAATTTTCTACCAAGAGATAAATTTTAAAAACAAAAGAACCGATTTTCTTTTTTAAAAAATGAATGTTTTCAACAAAACAATTTAATTTTCGACATAATAAAAACATCAAATTCTAAGAAAAAAGTTGAATTTTCAACAAAATACTTGAATTTTCAACTAACTAGTAGAATTTCGAACCAAAAGAAATTAATTCTGAGAAAAAAATATAATAGTAGACTTTTCAATTGAAAATAATTAACTTTCAGCTATAAAAAAATAATTTTAAACCAAAGAGTTGAATTTCGAAACTACTAAGATCAGTCTTCAAGAAAATGATCGAATATTGAAACAAAAATGATTCAATTTCAACCGAAAACAGTTACATGTTGAACCAAATAGTTAGATTTTCTAGCCAAAGAGACGAATCTTTTTTAAGACAGTTGAATTTTAAACCAAGAGAGATGAATTTTTAATAAAAAATGATAACTTTTCTACCAAAAAATGAATTTTCAATCCAAAAGGACCAATTTTCTATCCGAAAGGACTAATTTTCTATGCAAAAAGTCGAATGTTCAATAAAATAGTTCAATTTTCAACAAAAAGAGATTAATTATGAACCAAAAATATACTAATAAACTTTTTAATTAAAAATACTTAACTTTCAACAAAAAATAATTGGATTTTTTTAGTACGTTGTTTTAATTCAGTTATTCTTATTTAAGAGAAAAAAAACGAAAAAGGGGACTTTTCTTAAAATCGGGTCAAAAAAGAGGAACTTCATTTAGAAAGAAGAAAAGAGGGGGATTGTGGAAAGCATGTTAAGTCTGATAGATTGAACTGAATTGAAAGTTACCTAAGCAAATACTGTGTTGAATATCTAAAAATGAAGTTTTCGTTCTGAAATGTAAAAAGGAAGTTTTAAGATTTCAACGATTCACCAACACAAGCTTAAAATTCTTAAATATATATAAAAAATATTCATTTTTGAACGAGAAATTACATTTAGGATCTTAAATATAAAATGACCTTCCATATTTATTGCAAAAGTAAAGACCAATTTGAAAAATTTCTGGCTATTTCCCCGACTTTTTCCGATGCTCAAAATTCCAGGCTAACTTCCGGTTTTCCCGGTCAGTGGCTGTCCTGAATAATGCACTATTAAAGATTTGATGTTGCTAGATTTACCTGAGTCGTCCGTTTCGTCAGTGTCTGAAGAATCCGTCATACGTTGGCCGCTTATAATACTCAGAATTCTTCTTCTCGACATTCCACTTAATTCATTTCCACACAATTCTTCGAGATCGTAGAGATTCATTTTCTAAAATAAGAAAGGAAATATTTTAATATTCAACTGTCTTTTATGAACTGAAGGAAGGAGAATCTAAAATCAATGTAAAATTGTATAATTTAGAATAGAAACTAAAGGGTGGATAATGGATATGCATAAGGAGTAGGATGCCCAATAAAAATTGGAATTTTTTCTTCCTCCTTTGAGTAAAAAAGAGTGCTATTTATTAAAAAATAAGTATTTAATTGTATGAAAGAAAAGAAATTTTTTTGAATATAATATTATCACGCTTAGAGTGCAAAAATTTGTAAGTTTATTACAATTAATTATCAGAAAAGGCCCCTACACTTGTTTCCCTGAAATAATATGCACAATTCAAAATTTTTTTAAGCACCCTAATAAGAATTTGTACATTAAATTTTCGAAATCGGTGTAATTTATTCAAAAAATCAAAAAAATCCACAAACACATTCCTGCTAAACAATTTTTTTAGGGCTGCATTTTTCAAAATGAACAAAAAAATTTTCTCCATTACCCTGAATGATTCAATCTCTTTAAAAAATAATATAATATGAATAATATGAATGAAATAACAGAGGATGGAATAAGAAATTCATTATTTCTAATTTTAACGAAGATAAACCTGCTAAAAAGTATATATTGTGAAAACTTACCATGATTATCTGTATTTAGTACTGAATAATGTAGAAACACATTGCTCATTTCTTCAAAATATGCCAAATTATAATTGCTACCATCATTTAAAGTTAAAATATCAGTTTTATGCAGCGTCAAAGTCATCATTTTTATTTGAATATTTTCAAAACTGGAAGACTTTTGTACCATTTTATTCAAATTTCAATTCGTCCATTGGATAGTTTCAATTAAAAATCAAAGTTTTTTTTTAACCGCGAATTCATTTCACAATTAATGTTTAAACCAGATTGAAAGCCTCCTTAAAAAAAAGTGAAAAAAGCGCTTGACTCCTTATCCATTTCCACCCTTCAAATCTTAACTGTTTATAGAGAAATTTTAAGTTTAAAGTGTTAAAAATTAACCGATTAGAAATTGAAATCATTTTAAATTAATAATGCTTAAGGTACATAGATCAATTCAGAATGCAAAGAATTTAAAATTGAATAGTTTTCGTTCAAAATATTTAAACATATCAGGTTTTAAATTTGAACGGCTCCAAAACTGTATAATTTCAAATCGAAAGGATGAATAGGTTCGCAATTTTCAACATGAATCCTCGAAGAATCCACAATTTAATTTCAAATTGGAAACTTTAATAGTTAAACAATTACAAAGATTACGACGCAAGAGGAGCTCAAAAAAGGAGAAATATGGTAATTTTTTCACTAAAAAAGGGGAAAATAGAGGAAAACTTAAAAATATATTTGACATGTAACAAAAAATCTTGAAAATCTGAAAAAAAATTTAAAATCTCAGAAAAGAAATGTTGCAATCTTTCTGTAAGAAATGTTATATTTTTAAGTAATATTAAATGATTTTTTAATTATTTCTGCCGCTAAAGAATTTATTTCTAAAAATTGGATATACTTAGGTCTTTAGAAATCCATTCACGACAATATAAAAAAGTCTAGAAAAAAATTTAAATTGATTATATAAACATTTTTTATGTATTTCAAATCGTTCTCATAATGAAGGATATTTTCCCTTTTAAAAATTGCATTACTAACAATGAAATTGTGATACTTATACCTAAGTATAATTAAATTTTTTCTTCCAAGATTTGTTATTTCACTCTTATTATAATTAACACTTTAAATGTAAATTTAAAACTACACTATTTGATGCCCTCAAACTCAAATTAAAAATGGTTCAAGTTTGAACATTTAAAATATTTTGCATCACAAAGATATTTAATTACAGCGAAAAAATATTTTATCTTTAAGCTTCAATTTTAATCCTAAATAGTTTATTTTGAATTATTTAAATAAATATTTGTTAATTTTGCATTGGTAAAATTTATTAATAAAATTTGAGACTGCTCAACATGCCTATACAGATTTAAAATTCAAGCGGCCCAATTTTTAACGTTTGACTTTAAATTGTTATAGTTAGAACATTTTACTTTTCAGTTTATCAATTTGGAATATTCCATTCTTTGAATAGTCATTTACATAGGTCCATTTCAATTGAAAAGTATTAACCTTTTAATCCTCAGGTAAAATATTTTTCAAAAAAGTGAAGGTCATTCCTGAAGTAAATTTCAACGAGGAATTCAATGGTGACCT
>JAUELO010000135.1:13880917-13895400 GCA_032357855.1 Amphibolips quercusostensackenii
TAAAAATTAATTTTATCGGTTGAAGATGTAACTATTTTGTTGAAAATTCGTTTTTTTCGGCTGAAAATTAACTTTTTACTGGAAAATTTATTATTTCATTTTTTATACTATTAGATTATTCATTAAGAATTCATATTTTTCGTTGAAAATTCCACTTCTTGCTCCAAAGTTGAATTACTTTGTTGAAAATTAATTTAATTGATTGAAGATTTAACTATTTTGTTGAAATTTTGTTTGTTGCTTGTCGTAAATTAATTTTTTCAACTGAAAATTCAATTATTTTATTTTTTGTCAAAAATTGATCGTTTTCAGTTAGAAATGCAACATTATTTATTAAGAATTTATATTTTTTTGTTGAAAATTCCACTACTTGGTTCAAAGTTTAATTACTTTGTTGAAAATTAATTTTATTGGTTGAAGATGTAACTATTTTGTTGAAAATTAGTTTTTTTCGACTACAAATTAATTTTTTACTGGAAAATTTATTATTTAATTTTTTTTACTATCAGATTATTCATTAAGAATTCATATTTTTTCTTGAAAATTCCACTTCTTGCTTTAAAGTTGAATTACTTTGTTGAAAATTAATTTAATTGATTGAGGATTCAACTATTTTGTTGAAATTTTGTTTGTTTCTTGTCGTAAATTAATTTTTTCCACTGAAAATTCAATTATTCTATTTTTGTCAAAAATTGATCGTTTTTAATTGGAAATGCAACTATAAGATTATTCATTAAGAATTCGTATTTTTTTGTTGAAAATTCCACTACTTGGTTTAAAAATGAATTTCTTTGTTAAAAATTAATTTTATTGCTTGAAGATGTAACTATTTTGTTGAAAATTTTGTTTTTTTAGGATGAAAATTAATTTTTTACTGGAAAATTTATTATTTCATTTTCTGTCAAAAATGGATCGTTTTTAGTTGAAAATTCAGCTATTAGATTATTCATTAAGAATCCTTTTTTTTTTGTTGAAAATTTCACTTCTTGCTTTAAAGTTGAATCACTTTTTTTAAAATTAATTTTATTGGTTGAAAATTTAACTATTTTGTTGAAAATTCGTTTTTTCTTCGGTTCAAAATTAATTTTTATACTGCGAATTTTATTATTTCATTTTTTGTTGAAAATTGATCGTTTATATTTGAAGATTCAAGTACTTAATTGAAAATTCTTTTTTTTTGTTCGTATGAAATTCGCCCTTTTTGTTAAAAATTCAACTAAATGGTTAAACGTTAATTTGCCTTGCTAAATATTCATTTTATTAGTTGAAAATTTATCTCTTTGGTTGAAATTGTTGTTTTTTTTAGTTAAAAACCAGTTTCTTGAAATTTAAGTTTAACTATTCTATTTATGGTTGCAAAATGATCGTTTTTAGTTGAAAATTCATCTACTTGGTTAAATGTTAGGCTATCTATGTTACTATTCTTTTTAAGATTAACCTCTTTAGTTGAAAAGTAGTTTTTTTAATTGGAAATTTATTTTTTTTCGTATAAAAATTCAACTATTCTATTTTGGTTAAAAATACAACTTTGTAGGTGTAAAATTGAAATATTCTGTTCAAAACTTAACTATTTTTGTAATAAATTTTATTATTTTGTTGAAAATGGTATCATTTTGTTGAAAATTTAATTATTTTGTTAAAAATGTAATTATTGCGTTGAAAATTTAAAGATTTTATGAAAGAGTTATTTTTTTGATCGCAAACTTAATTTTCTGTTGAACATTCGTCTTTTTGTAAAGAAAATTCGTCCTTCTGTATTTAAAGTTCAACTCCTTTTTAAAATATTTGTCTTTTTGTCTTCGAAATTCAACAATTCTACCATTTGATCGAAAGTAAACCCTTTTGTTGAAAAATTATCTTTTCAGGTTTAGTAACCAACTTTTTGCTAAAATATTAATCTTTCTAGGTTCGAAACTCAACTCTTTCGTTGAAAATTTAATATATTTCGACTCAAAATCTTAAGCGTTTCATATTGAATTCAATATGGTACGGTACCTGTTCACTAACTTTATTTAAAAGAATTTTTCGCCTGTTTTCGTTAGAAATCGGCCCATTTCCCATATTTTGGGAGCATTTTGGATTGTGAAATTTGCTTTTGTGACCAAAAGTCTTTGATAAATTTAAAAACAAACATTTCTTTGCATAATTATTATTGATCTCCTAGGTTTAATTTCGTTTTTATACTCAAAAGAAAAATTGAATGCCGTCAGGAAAAATGAAAAATTGTTGAGCGGAAAGTCAGGGTATTTTGAAATTGGGATTATGTAGCAACGCTGTTAAATAATTAATGTTTGGCAAATAAAATCTCTGACAATTTTATTATGTTATTAATTCTATTTATTATAGGGCAATACTCGTTCTTGGCGAGAGCGAGAGAGCTTTAACGAGAGATCACACGCCAGATTCTGAATCGAATCGTGTCAGGGCATTAGGATACTTGAAGGGTAGTGACTTACTAAAAGGACATTTTACATCCCTCGAGTTTAAAAAACGACCTTTACAAAGGGACTTAGGATCCATGGTTTTGTACAGAGAACCTTACATGATCGGCTGGGCTTACAAGATTTTGACTCATCCGGATTTAAGATTTCCTCTCATATCCGGCCATGGCAAAAGGGTAATCATTGCTTAATTATTTTTAATTTATTTCTTAATCACTTATTATATATATTATATATATTAATATATTATATAATACTTTAATTAACGAATTGAAAATTTTTTAGAGTCGAGTGATGGGAACAATAGGCGTTACGAGAGGATTTGGTGATCATGGTCTAAAGGCGGTAAACACTGGAGTCAGCATCAAGCCATTCCTTTCTTCGCAACCTGAAGTACAATCTTTAAACTTAGAGGACTATAATTTAAACGAAAGAGACTGCATTATTGTGGCAACAGATGGACTTTGGGACGTCGTTTCTGATAAAGACGCAGCTAACATACTTAGGAAAACTTTAGCACCGGATTCTCCTTCTTTAGAATACAGGTAATTGAATATGAAGACATTTGAGCGGTTGATAACTTTTGAAATCTGGTGTACAATCCTTCCTGAAATCTTTTTAAATCTTTGTAAAGTCTTTGATTTTTTTCTAATTTTTGAAATCTTCTGAAATATTTGAAATTTTTGAATCTCTGTAAGATTATTTAAATCTTTATGAAATCAACAAAATTTTTAAAATCTGCGAAATATTGGAAATTGGTCAAATCTTTAAAATCTTTGAAGTCTTTGTGAAGTCTTCTTGTAATATGTGCAAAATCTTTTAAATTTTTTAAGCCTTTCGGAATCTTGGCAATCTTTGTGAATTATTTCAAAATCTTTAGAATATTTTTAAATTTTTAAAATCTTTTAAAATCTTTGAAGTCTCGGAAATCTTGAAATTTTGAAATTTTTGACATCTTTTTGAAATCTCTGAAATCTGCGACTTTTTTCAAATCTTATGAAATACTTTCAAATATTTGGAAATTTTTGAATTCGTTTAGATCTTTAAAATCACTGAAGTCTTTCTGAATTCATTGACGTCTTTGTGAAATATTTTTGAAGTATTTGAAATATCTTCGAAATCTTTGAAATTTTCTGGAATATTGTTTAACATTTCAGAATCTTTGAAATCACTCTGAAATCTTTTTAATCTATGTGAAATCATCTAAATCTCTGTAAAATTATTGAAATCTTTATGAAATCAATGAAAATCTTGAAATCACCGAAATATTGGCAATTTTATTGAATATTTCAAAATCTTTGAAATCCTTAATACGTATGTGCGTATTATTTAAAATCTTATGAAATATTACCAAAATCAAATATTTAAAATCTCTGGGAATCGTTTGAATATCTATGAAATCTATGAAATATTTGAAGTCTTCGTGAATTATTTTGAAATAACTGCGAAATCTTTTTAATTTCCTGTAATATTTTACAGTCTTTTAGAATCTTTGAAATCTCTCTGAATTCTTTTAATCTATGTGAAATCAATAACATTTTTGAAACCTGCGAAATATTGCAAATTTCATCAAATATTTCGAAATCTTTGAAATATTTAAAATTAATGGAATATTTTCAAATCTTTAAAATGTTCAAAATCTTTAACATCTTTGAAGTCTTTGTGAAATATTTTTAAACTGATTGAAATATTTGCGAAATCTTTGAAATCTTCTGGGATATTTTGTGATCTTTTAGAATCTTTAAAATCACTTTGAAATCTTGTTAATATTTTTAAAATCTTTGCTGTTTTTCAATCTTTGAAAGCTTCTGAAATATTTTGAAATTTTTTCAGTCTTTGGGAATGTGTGCAATCTTTGTAAAGCGTTTTCAAATCTAGAATTTTTGAAATCTCTGAAAATCTGCGAAATTTTTTCAATCTTATAAAATATGTTCAAATCTTTCAAATGTTTTAAAGCTTTTAGAACCGTTTCAATCTTTAAAATTATTAAAGTCTTTCTGAATTCATTTACATCTTTGTGAAATCTTTTTGAAGTATTTGAAATATTTGCGAAATCTTTGAAATTTTCTGGGAATATTTTACATTCTTTCAAAACCTTTGAAATATCTCTGAAATCTTTTTAATATTGTAAAATCATTTAAATCTCTGTAAAATTATTGAAATCTTTGTGAAATCAACGAAGTTTTTTTAAACTTGCGAAATATTAGAAATATTATTGAATATTTTAAAATCTTTGAAATCTTTAACACATATCTACGAATTCTTTGAAATCTTATAAAATATTTTAAAAAATGTTTATCTTCGAAATCTCTTGGAATATTCTTTGTGACTTTATGAATTCATAAGGATTTCAAAAGAAAAACAAGAATTTCAAAGACTTTAAAACATTTCAATTATTTTAAACGATTTCAAAAGGTTTTAACTAAATTTAGAAGATTTCAAATGATTTTAATGATTTCAAACGATCAAAAAGGTTTTACAAACAAAGTTTAAAGAAAGATTTCACAAATATTTCAAAGAATTCATAAAGATTTACAAAAGAAAATTTATATATTTGAATTGAAAATCCCACTGTTTTTTTTTAGGAAATTTGAATTTTAAAATTTAACTTTTTGGTTAAAAATTTAATTACTTTGTAATTAATTCAACTGTTTTACTATTAAATTTTCCTTAGCTTGAAAATTCAGTAATTTGGTTGAAATTTATTTTATTTCTTGACTGAAAAATGTTTCTTAGTTGAAAATTGGTCTACTTTGATAGAAAATTTAACTATTTGGTGAAAATGATGGAAAATTAATATTTTCAAATTGAAAATTCTACTTTTTTTTTAGAAAATTTGCCTTTTAGCTTGAAAATTCAGTAGTTTGGTTAAACTTCGTTTTCATTGTTAACTAAAAAATCTTTCGAAATTGTAAAACATTTAAGAAGATTTCAAAAAATTTCAGTGATTTCAAACGAACACAAAATATTTCACAAGCAAAAATTAAAGAAAGGTTTTACAAAGAAAGATTTCATTAAGATTTTAACAGATTAAAAAAAAATTACAGAAAGATTTTAAAGATTTCAAGGATTTTAAGAATTTTACAAAAGCTTGAAAAAATTCCAGAAGATTTCACATAGATGACTTATGTTCGCAACAAATAAAGAATTTGTTAATTTATGATTCGGCTTCCTTTAGAAATTATTGTCCAATAAAAAATGAAATGGCTTATTTTTTACATGTATAACAAATGGTTCTTTCGTTATTTGATGTAAAAAAGGAGACTTTGGAAAACTTGATTTCTTGACCTGGAAAACCTGAAAAAGACCGTGAATTTTGTTCCTAAGAATCGCTGGACACCCTGAAAGTCTACTGATAGATTGTCGGTTAAGAATTTATCTTTTTTGGTCAAAAATTTCATTATTTGGTTGAAAATTCAACAATGTTGTTAGAAACTCATTCTGGTTAGTTAAAAATTCATCTTTTTGACTTGAAAATTCAAAAATTTGATAGAAATTTTTTTTGTCGACTAACACATCTTTGTTATCAAAAATTCAACTATTTTGTTACACATTCATCTTTTTGATTTAAAAATTCATCTCTCTCTGTAGAAATTTTATATAGTTTTTGGTTAAAAATGCAACTGTCTCGTTAAAAATAATTCTGTTTTGGTTGAGAATAAACTTTTTGTTAAAAATTCACATTTTCGGGTTGAAAATTCCACGCATTTGTAGAAAATTCGTAGTTTTTGATCGAAAATTTAACAATTTTGATAAAAAGTCATACTTCTTGCTTGATAGTTCAACTGTTTTATTGAAAATTTGTCTTTTTGACTTGAAAGTTCAACAATTTGATTGAAATTTGTTGTTTTTGACTAACAAATTTTTTGTTATTGAAACTTCCTCTATTTTGTTAATTATTCATTTTTTCAGTTTTAAAATTCATCTCTCACTGTAGAAATTTAATCTTTTTTCTTATGTTCAAAATGCAACTTCCTCGTTAAAAATTAATCTGTTTTGGTAGAAAATTATCTTTTTGTTAGAAATTCACATTTTTGGGTTGAAAATTCAACTGTTTTGTAGAAAATTTGTGGATTTGACTTAAAAACTCAACATTTTGGTGGGACATTCACGTATTTTGTTAAAAAATTTACCTTTTTTTCTGTTAAAAAGCAAGTTTTTAAACTTAAAATGGAATAATTTATTGACGATTGAATTGATTGGTTGTAAATGAACTTTTTTGTTGAAAATTCGTATTCTTTGGTTAAAAATTCAACTGCATTATAGAAAATTTGTCTTTTTGGCTTTAAAATTCAACAATATGGTGTAATATTCAAAAATTTGTTATAATATTCAACTATTTCGTGCAATATCACACTCTTTCGTAGCATATTGGTTTTTGTTTATTGAAAGTTAATTCTTAATAAAAAAATTAGCTACTCCTTTCCTTGATAAAAATTAACTTTTTTTGGCTTAAAATTAAACTATTTTTTTAAACATTTTAAGAAAAAAATATAAATTGCAAATCAATCAACTAAAATTTGAAAATTTATGTAATTTGTTGAAAATTCGTCCTTTTTGTTATAAAATTAATCGCATCTTGGTTAAAAGTTTAACTATTTTGTTTACAATTCAACTGTTTGGTCATAAATTTCTGTCTTGCTGAAAATTAATCTTTTTTGGTAGAAAATTAATCGTCTTGATTGAAAATTTATCTTTCTCGTTGAAAAATTATGTCTTTTGTTGGAAAGTTAATTTTTTTGTTTGATAAAAATGCAACTGCTTAGATGAAAATTAGCAGTTAATTGATCTTGCTGGGATTTTCTCAATTTTTCACAGAAAATTTCATTCATATTTTTTTTCTCGAAAGAAAAGGTAATTAGTACGCGCATAGCGCGCACAATGTTCTAGGACTTTAAAAAAATTTTAAAAGCTTTAAATATTTTGGAATCATTAAAATCTTTATGAAATCTATAAATTCTTTAAAATATTTGAATTCGTTGAGAAATTATTTTGAAATATTTTCGACATCTTTGAACTCTTTTGAAATATTTTGCAATCTTTTAGAATCTTTGAAATATCTCTGAAATATTTCTTATCTATTTGAAATCATCTAAGTCCCTGTAAAATCTTTAAATTGTTTGTTCATTTTTGCATTGCAATGCATGTGTGAAAAGCATAAAATAATAAAAAAATTGAAGCTGTTACCAAATTTTGACCGGAAATATTTTTTTTAGTAATAATAAGTGTAACAGTAATTAATGATTCTAAAATCGTCACAGAAGCAAGCAGCATTCTTAAACAAATTAAAAGTTTTATTCCAAAATGTGAAAAAACTACACTTTGTTTCAAAATATTGGGAATGTTTTCAAACTTTTTATTATTTTTGAAATTCGTTTAAAAATTCTGGGTATTTTTTAAAATGACTTTGATTTTTTCTAAAGCTTTTATAACTTCTCGTAAATTAACAAAAATCATTTAAACAGTTACAAATTATTTTTTTTTACAATTTCTAATATCTTATGAAATCTTTTTTCATAATCTGTTTAAATTAATTTTCCAAAATAAAAAGTCATTTCAAATTTTCCCAGGAATCTTTTTAAAAAATTTGTATTATCTTAAAACCTCCCAAAATCCTAAAACGGTTTCAAAATGTCAAAAATCTACATTTTTCTTTAAATTATTTTCAATGTTTTTAAATTTTTTATTATTTTTGAAATTATTTTAAAAGCTTTTAAGTAATTTTTTAGGATTTTAATTTCTTCTAAAACTTTTATTAAATCCTGGGAAACTAAAAAAAAACACTTAAAATGTTCCAAATTATTTTTTTTTACAATTTTAGATATCTTTTTAAATATTTTTTAATAATCTGTTAAAATTAATTTTTCAAAATAAAAAGTCACCTTAAATTTTCCCAGGAGTCTTATAAAAAATTTTTGTATTATCTTAAAACCTCCCAAATTCCTGAAACAGATTCAAAATTTTATTTGAAAATATTTAAAAATGTACATTTTGTTTTAAATTCTTTGGAATGTTTTAAAATTTTTTATTATTTCTGAAATTATTCCATAAGTTCTAAGTATTTTTGTTAATGAATCTAATTTTTTCCAAAACTTTTATTAAAGTCTAGTAAACTAACAAAAATCACTTAAAATGTTTCAAATTTTTTTTTTTACAATTTTGGATATCTTTTGAAATCTTTTTTAATAATCTGGTTAAATTAATTTTTTAAAATAAAGTCATTTCAAATTTTTTCTTCAAGTTTTAAGAAAAATTTTGTATTATCTTAAAACCTCTCAAAATTCGGAAACAAATTAAAAATTTTATTTCAAAATGTTAAAAAGTCTACATTTTGTTTTTGATTATTTGGAATGTTTTCAAATTTTTAATTATTTTTGAAATTCTTTCAAAAGTTCTAAGTATTTATTTAAATAATTCTAATTTTTTCTTAAACTTTTATTTAATCCTGGGAAACTGAAAAAAATCACTCAAAAGGTTCCAAATTATTCTTGGATAATTTCGGTTGTCTTTTGAAATCTTTTTTAATAATCTGTTAAAATTAATTTTTCAAAATAAAAAGTCATCACGAATTTTCCCAGGAATCTTAAAAAAAATTTCTGCCATCTTAAAACCTTTTAAAGTCCTTGAAAAGCGTCAAAATTTTATTTTCAAATCTTTAAAATTCTATATTTTGTTTTAATAATTTTTAAAAATATTTTCAAGTTTCAAATTATGTCTGAATATTTTCAAAACTTCTAAATATCTTTCAAAGTTACTCGGATTTTTGGTAAATGAATAATTGTTCAAGAGTTACTTATAAACAAATTTGACAATTTTGCTTACTAATAAAAAATTGTTAAAAGAGAAGAATTAAAATTGTAACGTTTAAAGTTTAAATTTAGCTGACTGCCGTAGCTTGAGTTGTAACCAGGAGCTATACACTTATATCCCACGATTTTCACTCTTATTATTTTGCACGTGCTTATAAAAAAAATATAGAATCTTTACTGCACTTTACATTCTTTGACTTCTTTTTATGAATTTCTTCGATAAAATTCATTCATTTAATTATTTATAATCTTCGCCCATACATCCTAATACAAATGTCAGCCGGCCTGATCGGAGCGCCAACTGTCGGATCAGTTCACCGGCCAGCGCTAAGAAAATCAAAAAAGTGGGGGCGATGCATAGGGCTGTTCTAAAGTCTTCCAAATTTGCAACATCTTTGGACTCTCCTAAAATTTGTTGACGAACTTTAAAATCTTTTGGAATTTTTGAATCCTTTGTGAAATCTTTGAAATATTTGGGAAATTCTTAAAATCTTTCTATAATCGTCGTGAAAACTTTGTGAAATATTTTGAAATCTTCGAAATGTTTGAATTCTTTTGTAAGCTTGTAAATCTTTGAGGAATCTTCTGCAATCTTTCGAATCTTTGAAGTCTTTATGAAATCATTCAAATAAAAAAAAAATTATTCAGTTTATAATCCATAATTCACATTGGCACAGAGAATTGCTTGAAGCATAGCTTTGAAATCTTTTAACATCTTTGTGAAATACTTAAAATATATCAAATCTTTTGAAATCCATTGGCCCTTGATGAAATAAAAATCAAGTGCCGATTTCAGACTTACAATGGGAGCGCAGGAGTTGGTCCAGGCAGCAAGAGGGAGACTGGTAGGTCGTGTTTGGAGAGGAAAACCGGAAAATCCAGAGGATAATGAAGAATCAGCTTTGCCAATGGCGTCGGTTGACGATATCAGTGTAATGGTGGTACCTTTATATCCTTATCTTTGTGAACATCGGCAGTGGATAAAAACAACTCAACAAGAAAGAAGATATTCAACAGATGCCTCACAAATGCAGCTAAACAATACAGCTTGAGGTACTGAGAGTTGGAGTTTTTAGAATACTAGTATATCGTGTTAGGAACAAATTCAAAATACGATACCACTGATACAAAACAACACCAATGTTCAGCATTTAAAAATACGTGAAAGACGAATGATTAGTTTCAGTATTCACTAGATTTAATCTCTGCATAATAAAATAGGACGCATTATAGTTCAAACTAGAAAGTTTTATGCATTTTATACCAAACAAGTGATAAACGATATTTTTTAATTTAGTTTTATCGAAGTAGAGACTAAACATTGAACGTCGTCTTGTTTACTTTGTTTCGTGTCTTTTTTTCCGTCTGGAAATTTATTTTTTATCTTTTGACCATCGATTTATATTTATTTACTGACGGATAAGGAACACGTTTTCATTGCAAAGAACACAAAATGCCATGAGAACAAAGAATAACATTCCGCATCTTTAAATGTGCTGAAGAATTTATTTGCTAAGGATCTAAAGGCCGTATTAAATATGGAAATAACCGTAATTTTACACTGAGTACCGCATTTTGTCTACACTAACTCTGATAATGAGTACATTTTTTATATGCAGTATTCGTCGAAAAATTGTAATCAGTTAGAAATATTATTCACTTTAAACTGTAAATAGTTAATTCAATCGTACTATCTGCTTTGAGAGAGTAGATAGTTGTGTTTATGAAATTGTTATATATTGTACTAAGTACTGTAGCATATCTAAGAAATAAATACAATCATTCCCAAATGTTGAGATTGACTAAGTTTCACATTGAAATCTTTGTGAAATAATTTTAAAATCTTTAAAATATTTGCGAAATTTATATAAAATCATTCAAATACTTGCAAAATTATTTCAATCTTTGTAAAATCATTTAAATCTGCTAAATATTGGAAATATTATGAAATATTTTGAAGTCTTATAAATATTTGAAATTTTTTAGAATCTCGGAAATCTTTGAAATCTATGTGAAATAAGACAGATCTCTGTAAAATCATTAATATTTTTGCGAATTTATTTAAGCCAGCGAAATATTGTAAATCTTATGAAATATTTGAAATCTTTTGGAATCTTTAGAAATCATTCTTTAAATTTTTGTCGAAATCATTCAAATCTTTGTGAAGTCTTAAATTGTTCCTGAAATCTTTGAAGTCTTTCAAACTTTTAAAATCTTTTTGAAGTCATTGACATGTTTAAAATCAATTGGAATCTTTGAAATCTTCCAAATATTTTGAAAGCTTTCTTTCAATTCTTTGTGAAATTATTGAAATCTTTCTAAAATCATTCCAATGTTTGAAGAGTTTGTGTTATCATTAAAGTCATTATGAAATATTTTTGAAATTATTGCGAAATCTTGGAAATATTTTAAATCTTACAAATTTTTGAAGTTTTGGTAAAATCATTAAAATCTTGGTGGAATCTTGAAAATATTTAAAATCTTTTGAAGTCTTCGAAATCTTCGAAGTATTGGCCAAATAATTAAAGTATTTGTGTAATCATCGGAATCGTTTTAAAATCTTTTGATATATTTAAAATCTTTGAAACCTTAAAAATCGTTGAACTTCTTGAACTCTGCGAAATTATTGAAATCTGTGTGAAATATTGTTAAAATCTTTGAAATCTTGGAAACCTATATGAAACCATTGAAATCTTTCTAAAATCATTATGATCTTTTTGAAATCATTAAAACCTGTGAAATATTAGAAATCTTATTTTTTATTGGAAATGTTGAAAATCTTGAAAAGCATTTAATATCTTTCTTTCAATTATTTGTAAAATTATTTAAATCTTTGTGAATTATTTTCAACTATTACTGAAATCTTGCAAAGCATTCAAGTTTTTAAGGTCTTTGTGAAATCATTGAAATGGTTTTAAAATCTTTTAAATATTTGAAGATTTTGTGCATTAATTGCAGCCCTTGTGAAATATTTTTGAAATCTTTGAAATGATTTAAATCTTTTAGAATCTTTGAGGTGTTTGAATTCTTTTGGAATCATTGAAAGCTTTGTGAAATCATTAATATATTTGTGAAATCATTGAAACCGGCGAAATATTGTCTTTGTGAAATAATGTAAATCTTTATGAATTCTTTTGAAATATTTCTCAAATCTTTCAAATGTTTAAAGAGTTTGTGTAATCATTGATATCTTTGTGATATCTTTAAAAAAAATTTAATCTATTGAAATCTTCAGGAATATTTTTGTATCACTGAAATCTTTGTGAAATCTTTAAAAGATTTAAAATCTTTTGAAATCTTTGAAATATTTTGAAATGTTATGGAATATTTGAAATCTGTCTTTTAATTCTTTGTGAAATCATTTAAATCTTCGTGAATTCTTTTGAAATATTTCTGAAATCTTTTAAATCTTTCATGTTATTGAAGTATTTGTGAAATCAATGAAATGTTTGAAATCTTTTGGAATCATTGAAATATTTGTCAAATCTTCCAAGTATTTAAAATCTTTGTGTAATTATTAGAGTCTTTGTGAAATATTTAAGACCATTGCAAAATCTTTTAAATCTTTTAGAATCTCTGAAATATGTTTGTAATCTTTGCGAAATCTTTGAAATCTTGGAAATGTTTTAAATCTTCTAGAATGTTTGAAACCTTTGAAATCTTTTGAAATATCTTAAGTCTTCGTGAAATCTTTAAAATCTTTTAAATATTCTGAAATAGTTTATAATATTTTAGAATATCTTAAATCTTCTAAAATATATTGAAATCTTTTAAATCTTTTAAATTTTAAAAGCATTTGTAAAATTATTGAAATCTTTGTGAAATCTTTGAAATCTTTTTAAATTCTTTGAATTTTTGATGTTTTTGTGAAATCTTTGAAATCTTTGTGAAATATTTCAAATATTTGAAGAGTTTATATAATCATTGAGGTCTTTGCAAAGTATTTGTGAAATCTTTGCTGTTTAAAATCTTTCAGGATATTTGAAATGTTTAAAATCTTTCAGAATCTTTGAAATCTTTGTGAAATCTTCAAAATATTTCAAAATTTTTGAAATATTTTAAAGATTTCACAAAGATTTCAAAGATTCCAAAATATTTTAAACATTTCAAATATTCTAGAAGATTTTAAGCAGCAATGATTTTACGAGAAAAAAAAAGTATTTTGAAAGATTCTAAAATTAAAAATTATTTGAAATTTTTTGGAATCTTAGACATCTTTTGAAATCTTAGAAGACTTTGTGAAGTTTTTTGATATCTTTTAAAATCTTTCAAATTTTTGAAGTATTTGTAAAATCATTGAAATCTTCTGTGAAATATTGGAAATATTTAAAAACTTTAAAATCTTTTGAAATATTTCAAATTTTTGAAGTCTTTGTAAAATCATTAAAATCTTTGTGAAATCTTCAAAATCTTTGAAATCTTTTAAATTTCTGAAGTCTGTGAAATCGTTGAAGTCTTTGTGAAATCATTAAAGTCTTTGTGAAATCATTGAAATCTTTGTGAAACATCTGAAATCTCTGCAATCGGGAAATGCTTGAAATCTTTGAAACTTTTTAAATCTTTTAGATTCTTTGAAACCTCTGTGAAACCTTTTAAATATTATTATTATAATATAATATTCTTTATCTGAAATAGGCAGAAAAAGAGCTCTTTATCTGCCCACGGAGCGGCAGTAAAATAGCAGTTTATTATACTGCAACGAGCGGCACGTAAAGTGAATTTTATTGTACCACGTAAAGTGACGGCAAGGAGGAAGAAGTGATTGAAAAAGAGAGGGAAAGGTGGAAAGCGGACAAGGGAAACGGATATGCAAAGGGAGAAAGGGTTAAAAGAAAAGATCAAAAGGAGACAAGGGAAACGGAAAGGGGAAAAAGAAGGGACAGGGGAAAGAGGAAAAGGGAAGAAGGAATAGGGGAAAGGGCCTATTTCATATAAAGTATTGTATGCACCACGGCAGTAAAATTGTTTCATACTCGTATAAAGTTCTACTTTACTGCCTAGGTACATAATCTACTATTTTGAAAAAAAAGTTTTAAACTTTTTGAGATTTTTAAACTGAATTTTTTTCTTTAAATTTTTTAACATATAGCTTACAATGTGCTCTAAAAACCACGTCTTACGCTCTTCATTATTTCTCGAAAACTAAGAGAGGTCCTATTTTTATATTTACAGGGCTTTTAGAGAACATTGTGAGCTCATTCACAAGAAAAATTTTAAGAAAATCAAAAAAGGA
>JAUELO010000135.1:13914480-13927480 GCA_032357855.1 Amphibolips quercusostensackenii
CGCTCCTCTTCCATCCAAGCTATATACAAACGAATCATGTAGCTGAATTCAAAGTCTCTTCTAAATAACTTTTGCTGCTATCTTTTCTGGTATAGTGAGGCTTCATTTTTTGAAACATATTGATATGCTCTCTAACACTCTCTTTTACCGTCTCCATTTTGTCCATATTCGTTTTACAATGCCTGCCTCTTTTGGCTGGAGAAATACAACATGCTTTTTTATATTTTGAAACAGCAGTGTCGATAGTGGCATTAGACACATTTAGTATATCCAAAAACATAGATTTGCACACATCAATCAGTTCCGTACCTACAGATAAATAATAGTGTCGACTATATTTTTTATTATGGTTTTAGGCATCAGATGAGCGTTGTTCTGGTTCAAAAAGTTCAATGTTTTTATTCATGAAATCCCAGTGCCTGGTATGATCGCCAATTTCTCAGAATTCTGTGAAATTCTTTTCTCGATCTTTCATACTAATCTTTCGATGAGTACCTAAAATATTTTTATTTTTTAAATTATTTAACTTTGCAATAATACACATTGGGAAAAACAATAATTGTGGCCTCTAATGAAAACGCAATTGTATTTTTATCAAGTATATGGATGTCATCTATCGCAATAATGTTTTCAAACTCTCCGTAATGACTTCCTATTTCACTGATGCGATTGCCATTTTAAATAATAGTATCAAAAATTCATTAAAAAATGTTCAACTATAATAATAAAATGTGAGCAAAATACATAGATAGTAAAAAGATTTTAAATCTTCATTAGAAAACAATGTATAGGTTATTCAAATTCATTAGCCTTTTTTCAACACACCTTCTTTAACAACATCAGATTTTTTATAAGAAGAAAGGCAAGGAAGATCGATAGGACATGGATTTAAATCAGCTACCTAAAACATATATAAATCATGAATTAACTTTACTAGTAAACAAACACGAGCGCTACGCGTGCGACTATTATCCTGTTTGCTTAACACGATTTTTAAATTAAAATATAAATTTAATATTAGTACCAAATTTTTGTGCTTCATAGTATTCACAATATTATGTAAAATAATTGAAAAGGTAAGCAAATACAATATTTTGTATAATTTATGAAAATTGTTCAAATATTGTAAATATTATTTCAAATCTAATTGGTTTTCATTCACAATTGCAATCTTAGACGAGATGCACTAACGTAACAAAATATTGTGTAAGATTTTACATTTTCTTGTTCAAATTCACCGACTTCCGATAAAAAATGTTTACTGAAATGTTGGATAAAATTTTCTGTTTCTAACGAAAAACGTAACGCAACCCAAAATTGTTTAAGCTGTGAATTTCATTACTTTGAACTGCAAATAGTTAGATTTAAATCTAATGATTTTTTTTTAAATACAAATTTCAAATGAAATAAACTAACATAACTTAAACTCACTAGAAAATTGTAAATATTCTTTGAAATTCAATAATTTATTATAAAATACTAATAATTTTCGACAAAAAAGACCTAAAAAGACACAACAGAAAATTACCCATGACTATAAATCATCTTAATGTAATAATGTTTGTTCAAAATAACCCATTTACTGTGAAAAATGTTAGTTCTAAAAATTCTTATGTTTAAAACTATAATTATTTTTGTTTTAAAATACCAATTTTTTGTAGGAAATGCTAAAACAATCTGAAATTATTAAAATTTTTTTTTTTTCAAATCAAATCTAATGACTTTTAAATAAAAAGTTCAATTTCCAACAAAAAACAATCCGTAGTTGTTCAAGCTTATAAATTGAAAATAACATGCCTAATATTTTAAGCAATTTATTAGATATTTTGCAACATTAAATTTAATTACATTAGAGTATTAAAAAACACAAATGATTTTTAATTTAAATTCCACCTCTTTTTTAGTTAAAATAATATTGTCCGTCGTCAATATCAATAATTTGTTTTATCAGAAATAATAAAAAATTATAATATTTACCTCGTCGACAGTTTCTCTTGAATCAAGGTTGTTAAAAACTGAACACATTCAGGAAAACGAAATTGTATTTTTATCGATAAATTTGATTCCATCCATTTCAATATTATTTTCTGATGCTTCCGCACAATTTTCTATTTTGCTGAGGCAACTATTACCTTGAATAACAATAAGATCTGAAAGTTAATAAATAGAATTGTATTTAAAAAGTGAAAACTAAAGAAAACACATTATAAATTTCGTAAATATTTTTCGGACAAAAATATATAGGTTATGCACATTTAATAATCCTTTCTCAACACTTACCTTCATCAAGAACATCAAACTTGTCATTGCGGCAAAGATCGATTGGACATGCGTCGGGAAGATCGAATGCTCTTCTGCATTCTCCCATATTTATCACAATGAAAAAAACACAGACCCAACTTCGCCGGCACTGACAGGCATCGACTTCGAACTCAGAACAAAACATGTTTACGTGGTAATTATAACTCGCTGGGTGGCCAATATATGTGTCGATCATATTTCGAAATATTTTGTATCAGGGTTGCAAAAGTATACATAAGAAGCAATAATCATTGAAAGGGTTGTAACATTTAAGTTTTAAACTAATGCACTGTTCTAAAAACTTTAGTCTCTGTACAGTTTTCAATCATTGTTTTGTACATGAATATTTGAATCCCTGCTTCTAAATTTTAGCATTGAGTTGGAGCCTTCTTGCCCAGTCGACGCAAAATGATCAATTCATTCATGCTACCATAAAAACTCAAAATTGAAAAAATGACTTGGAGCTGTATACGATCAGAAAAAAAACTTAAAGAGTTTTATACGAAAGGAATGATAGTTGAATCGGTATTACGACAAAACTAGAACTGGAGTACTCTGCAATGGAGCCGACGATTTATATATATATTTTTGGGTCAACCCTACAGTTAATCTGAAATTAGACACTTTTTCCATATTTTTTCAGCACATTAGTCTATGACAGCCCTGGCAATATGTTATCTGCATTAAAATCCTTTTAAGTCAACATTTTTTGTTCGTACCTAGTTATTACGAAAATTTAATGAAACTGTATAAACATTCAATTAACGAACCGTCTTTTGTTTTTACAGTTTCCCACGTTTCGCCCGTTCGAATCGTGGGTTTTACGATCGCTGTTAAAGATGTACCCAAGGTAAAATCTTCTTTCAGTTGAGGACTCTCATTATTATTCTCGTGAAAAGCCGGAGACATCTTGTTGGAATTTTCATTTCTCCACCATTGAAATTCCATAACGTACTTCTTCACTTCGAGCGATTGTAATTTTTTAATTACCTTATAAGCTGTAAAACTAAGAGGGATTGTATTACTGACATTTACAAAACAGTTTCAAGATCAGTGATGAGAAATAACCAGTTTCTTTTAACTAGCTTCTTTTTTTTTGGTAACGATAGTGGTAAGAGTTTCTATAAAAAGATTACTTTTTTGGTTTCTTTCAAATGTAGTTTACAAGTGTTTTTTACGACGATAAGAACATTTTATTGATTTTTTAACGACTTTTTATTTTACCAGATTCAATGGATGCAAAAGTCTCAATGCTGAATTAAGGTGACCGAAAAGCTTTTTATTTTTCCTGATCGTATACAATTTTTAACTCAGAAATCTTTCTAAATAAAATAAAACAGTTTTAGATGATGATTTTTTTATTCCAAATTTGTTAAAACCAAAAAAAAGGTTTTTTTACTATAAAATATGAATGTCAAATTTAAAAAGACTAATTTTCAACAAAAAAATTAAATTTTCGATAAAAAAAGTCTCCTTGGGAAGGTAGTTAAATTTTTAACAGAATTTTCAACAAAATAATTAAACTTTCAACAAAACTTTTAACAAAATACTTGAATTTTCAACAAATTAATTCAATTTGGAGCAAAAGAGTGGGATTTTTATTTAAATACTTGAATTTTTAATTTTTATGGATCAATTGTAAGCAAATAGTCGAAGTTGTAAACAAAAAAGATTAAACAATATTAAAAGATTAAGATATTAGAAAATTTAAAAAATAATTTTTTAATTAAATAGTTTAAGATTTTAAACGAATTGTTAAACTTTCAACTTAAAAAGATAAATACTTAGCTCAATAGTCACATTTAAAATTAAAAAAAAAACTTCAACCCAAACTAATTGCGTTTTTAAACGAACAGTTAAATTTTCAAGCCAAAAAGAGGAATTTTTTAGAAGAAAATTGAATTTTCAATCCGAAAAGTAGAATTTTTAACAACAATATGAATTTTTAATTTAAAAGGTAACAGTTAATATTTTTAAAAAAATTATAATTATTTGCAACATAGTGGTTGAATTTTCAAACAAATAGTTCAATTTTCAACTCAACAAGATGAGTTCAACAAGAATGTAATAGTTGATACTGAAACTAAAAACGATGAAATTCTTATAAAGAGAGATCCATTTTAAAACCAAAAGACGAATTTTAAGCCAGGAAAATTAATTTTTAATCATAAAAGACAAATTTTTAACAAAATACATGAATTCTAAAAGAAATAATTTAATTTTTAACTAAAAAAGACGATTTTTGAACAAAAAAATAGAAAAGTTAAATTTTTAGTAAAAAAATTAATTTTTAACAAGAAAAAAGAATTTTCAACATATAAGAAGTTTTCAGGCAAGGCAGAAAGAAATTTTCATTCAAATTGTTGAACTTTCGTGCTAAGAAATGAATTTTGTGTAAAACAGTTGAATTTTCGACAAAAAAAAATTTCTCCAAAAAAATGAATTTTCTACCAAACAGTTGCATTTTTAAACAAAAAAGGGGAAATTAAAAAAAATTGCCTGTAAAAAAAGATGCATCTTTCTCTAATAAAAAAAGATCAATTTTCAACAAAAAAAAGAAAAGTTTAGTTTTTAGTTTAAAAAATTAATTTTACACCAAAAATACGTGTTTTGAACAAAATAATTAAATTTTCAACCAAAAAGATAGACTTTCAACAACAAAAAATACATTTTTAGCAAAGTACTATGTTTTTTAACCAATTAGTTAATATTCCAATTAAAAAAGATCAATTTTCAAGAAAATAGGTAAACTTCCATTTAAAGAGATTAATTTTCAACTAAAATTATAAATCTTTAACTGGAATAGTTAAATTTTTAGCTAAAAAATTAAGTTTCAACCAAAAAAAAGCTTTAAACTAAAGAGTTAAATTTTTAACTAAAAGGATAAATCTTTGACAAAATTCATTATTTTTTAGCAAAGTGGTTTAAATTTCAAACAAGTAGTTTAATTTACAAACGAGAAAGGTGATTTTTTAACCAAACAGCTACACTTTATCCGAAAAAAGAATAAATTTATACTAAAACACAAGAATTTTTCAATCACAAAGATGCATTTTTAACAAAATAGCTGTATTTTCAGAAAAATTTATACCAATTTGAGATTGATTTCAAAATAATTATTAAAAATTTGGATGATTTCAGGATGTCTAAAAAGAATGTTAAGTATGTTAAGTCATTTTTTATTTATTTTGCAGTATGTAAAAAAATTTAGCGAAATTTTTAAATGACTTTTAAATATATTTAAAAATTTTATAAGCTCTAGAAATATTTAAAAATAATTCATGAAAAAAATTGTCTAAAGACGCCTAGGAAATCCTAAAATTATTTTTCATTTCAAAAAATCAATTTTAAGAAAACATTTGAAAAGATCTCAAAATAAATCAAAAGATATACAAAATTATTCAAAAAGAAAGATTAAAAAATATCTTAAATCTGGAGAAGATTTCAAAAAACTTTAAAATAAAATGTAGAATTTAGAAGATTTCGAGAAAAATTAAGAAGTTTTCAAGGATTTTGAAAGGTATTAAAAAAATGTTCGTTAGATTACTGAAAACATTTTAAATGGTTTTTTCTTATCTCTAGGAAAGAATTATTTGAGAAGATTCAAAAAGTTTTCAAAAAATTTCAAAATATTGCTAAAAAAGCCATAATATCGGAAAAATTTTTAGGCAATTTTTTTTTATTTTTAAAGATATTAAAAAAATTTAAGAAAACTTCATATCAGTTAACAAGATATTTATGAATCGAGAAGCTTTAAATAAATTAAGAGTGGTTTAAAACTTAAAAAGATTTCCGAAAATGTATAAAATATAAATCACAATTTTCTTTAAAATTTTTAATTCCTTCTCATAGGGCGTAAAATGCCCAAAACCTAATTTAGTATCAAATTTTGGTGTTGAAAAACTCTTAACCAATAAATAGTCATTCCAATTTTAATTATTGTAGAAAAAATTATTTTTGCCCTCAATGTGATATCATGCTCGTATTTCGAAAATACAAAAGTAACTAAAAAAGTAACGATATTACAATTTGTTGCAAAAGTAACTAATTAAAAGTTATATTTTGAAACTGTTACGATAACGATAACTAATTTCTTTCAAAAAGTAACTTAACCATCACTGTTTAAGATATAAATGTTATACTTCACAATTCTTACAAGGCACCCAGGCTCATGATAACTACTATAATCAAAAATTGATAATTCTTCTGGAAAAGAAATTGATAATCAATCTTGAAATTGATGAAATTCAAGATCTTCAAGTACCATCGCTCAATACAGTTTTTCAAATACTTGTACCAGGTTTCTTTCTGTTCTCCGTAAATTAAAAACATCCATTCTCGACTTAAAAATTCGTAGGCTACTTGCAAGCAGGAGAGAGTATACATTTTGATCAGAACTGAAAAAATTTTTGATTTTTCAGTTATTCAGAAAAGATTTTTAAAAGTAAAAATTTATTTTCGAAAATCGTTATCTTCGATATGAACCAACGTTTCGTCGACTGAGTGGAGTATTAGTCTCGGACGAAGAGGAGAGATTGTGCAACGTGTACCGATTTGGAGTGGATCAAATATTAAAAGAATAATTATCAAAATTGGACAAAATTTATAATTTTTTGCAATAATGGTCAAAAAATATTAATTATTTTTGTCCTCTTTTGTCTATAATCTTATAAATAAAAATATATCACAAAATAAAGAAAAGTGACAGTTTTAACCTACATCGATATCAGGTTATTCTTCAAAGAAAGATCATTAAGAAACTAAATTTTTTATTGCAGCACCATCAAAGAAAAAATATTATCGTTTGTTATTTCTTTTCTTCTCTTAAAAGAAAATAAAGTCTATTCATCATCCTTTATTTTCTTCCAGAGAAATGCATTTAAGAAAGGACAATAGAAGTACTTACGTCTTCGTTTTTATGCTTTTGTGTGTAGAACCAATGTTAGTCAAGCAACCAAGTGTTCTCAATATTTTTGCGAAGTACTTACATTAACCACTTTATTGTCACAACTGATTTGTGATAAGAGAAAAAACGTAAAAAATAATGTTTTGACAGGCTAAAACAAAAGAGGGGTCTGAGCAAGAATAGAGAAAGGCTAAAGCTAAGGAGTAATTTATAATTTTCTGAATAGAAGGAGAAAATAATGAAAAAGAATAAAAAGAATTGTTACAACTTAAAAGGCCTGATCTTTAACATTACATCCTTCCTTTCAAATTTCTATCAATTTCTATCCCTTTCATAGGGTATTAGCAATTTCTATTTATGCTTAAGATTCTAAAAAATAAGTGGGTAGGCCCTGAGTTTTTTTGAAAAGATCATGCACATAAATACTGGGTAATATTTCTAACAAAAGCTGATGTGTTGTTTATAATTATTATTACTATTATATTATCAATAATATTATGCAGCATGAAAAAACTCTAGAAAATAAATTAAGTAACACAAAAAACTGAGATCGAAGAAAGGAACTATAGACCTATATATAGATATAGACGATATAGACCTACCAAGATTTTCATATAATAAATTTCCGATAATCAGAATTAGAATGAATAATATAAAAATATTGAAGAAATTTATGTAAAAAGCACAAATAAAATTTACACAACAAAAATCTGTGAATTTCCTAAATTTATTTCGAATCGCTTAAAATTTCATTGAAAGCCATATAAATCGATTGGAATCTCTTGAAATCGCTTTGTAACTTTATAAATATTTTTTAATCCATTACAACTTTTTAAAATGTTCTAAAATCCCTAGTCATTCCTTAAGAAAGCTTATTTATGCTTTTTAGCTTCTTCGTGATGTCTAAAACAGTCATAAATCATATAGAATTCTTTAAAAATAGAATAATTAAAGTTTATTATCTGAAATTTTGCAAAAATTCCTTTAAACGTTAGAAATGTTAGAAATATCTTGACATTCTTCTGAAACTTTTAAAATAACTTAAAATTCTTTAAAATTTATGATCTCCTTTATTTTCTTCAATTTGTTCCCTCTAAATTCGTTGCAATCCCTTAAAATACCTAGAAGTACCTATTCAATTCCCGAGGCATATTTAAAATCCTCGGAGACTCGATGAAATTCTTAAAATCTTCAAAAATTTTCCGAATGAATTAAAAAACATTTTAAATATTTTATAAATAAAAGAAATTAAACTTATTCCCTAAAATTCCTAATAAATGCAAGAAATCTTATGAAATTCTTAAAAATTTCTTTCAATCTCTAGAAATTCCGCAAAATTTGTTCAAATTCCTTGAATTATTTAAAATCTTTTGCAATAATTTACAATATTTAAAATCCTTTGAAAAATTTTAATTCCTTATTATATAATGAAATCGCTCAAATACGTAGATTTCCCTTAAAATAATATTTTATTTATTCCCTAAAGCTCCTTCTTAATTAGTTGAAATTCCTTAAAAACCCTGGAAAACCCCGTTTAATTCCCGAGAAATTTTTGACATCCTTGGTGATTCAATAAAATCCCTTAATTCTTCTTAATTTCTTCGAATTAATTAGAAAACATTTTAAATTTTTTTTAAAAAGGCTCTGTCTAGTCGTCCCGAAAAATTGGGGGACTTGGAAAAGGGAATGGGCTAGTCGTCCTGAATTTTCGGGACGACTAGCCAAGTGTATGGAAATATTGGACTAGTCATCCCGAATTTCGGGACGACAAGACACTTCGTTTTAAAAATGAAATAAATTAAATTTATTTTTTGCAATTCCTAACAAGTCATTTTAAATACAACATTTTCAATATTTATAAAATAAAATAATTTAAAATATTTAAAATCCTTTAAACATTTTTTAATTATTCATATCCACTAAAATAGTTAAAATACGTAGAAATACCCTAGAATATTTTCTTTTTACCCTAAAGTTTTCCCTAAATTTGTTGAAACCTTATAAAATTTCTAGAGAATCCATTTCAATTCCCGAGAGATTTTTTAAATCCTTGGAGATTCAATACGATCCTTTAAATCTTCTGGAATTCTTGGAATTGATTAGAAAACATTTTAAATATTTGAAAAAATAAAATAAATTAAATTTATTTCCTTAAATCCTTAATAAATCCCTTAAGTTTTGTGTAATTCTTAAAAATTTCTTTTAAATCTCTCGAAATCCTACAAAATTCGTTAAAATCTCTTGAAAATGTTTTCTTTATTCCTTAAAGTTCTCTAAATATTTCTTAAAATCCCTTAAAATTCCTGGAAAACGTTCAAATCCCGAAACAACTTAGAAATCCTTGGAGATTACATAAAATCCTTAATATCTTCTAAAATTCTTCGAATTTATTAGAAAACATATTAAATCTTTTTTAAAATAAAAGAAATTTATTTTATTCCCTAGAATTCTTCATAAATCCCTCAAATCTTGCGAAATTCTTTTAAAAAATTTTTAAATCCCTGGAAATCCCACAAAATTGTTGAAATTCGTTTCAATTTGTAAAATCCCTCGAAGTTCTTTGAAATCTTTTACAATAATTAAAAATATTTAAAATCTTTAAAGAAATTGTTCATTCCTTTTTATTACTTGAAATCATTGAAGTTTGTAGAAATCCCTCTCATTTTTTAAAATTTCTCAAAATTCTTTGAAATCTCTTACAATAATTTGAAATATTCAAAATTCTTTGAAAATTTTTAAATACCTCTTTACCACTTAAAATCGTTGAAATTCGTAAAAATCCCTTTTATATCTTGAAATCTCTCTGAATACTTGGAAATCTTTCACAATATTTAAAATCCTTGGAAAAATGTTTTATTCATTTTTATCACTTTAAATCGTTAAAATTCGTAGTAATTTTTTTGAAAATTTTTTCTTTATTCTCTGATGTTCTCCCGAAATTTTTTGTAATCCCTTACCATCCCTAAAGAACATTCAAATTCGAAGACATATTTAAAATCCTTGGAGATTTAATAGAATCCTTTAAATCCTGCAAAACTCTTCTAAATAGTCAAATATTATTAAAAATCCATTGAAAATAAAATAAACTAAATTTATTGCCTAAAGTTCTCAAGAAATCCCTTGTACTAGCTAAAGCCATAAAATCTTTGAAATTCCTTTGAAACTCTGGAAATCCTACAAACTAGTTGAAATGCCTTAAAATTTTTGAAATCATTCAAAGTTCTGTGCAATCTTTAAAATGAACTTCAAATATTTATAAATTTGTTGTAATCCCTTAAAATCTCTGAAAAAATAGTTAAAATCCTTGGAGCTTTGATCAAATCTTTCAAACCTTGTAAATTCAATTAAAATTTCTCAAAATCTTTTGAAATCTTTAAAATTATTAGAAGTTCTTGAAAATTTAATTAATTTTTTTAAATTTGTTTTTAAAAGATCTTCAGAAATCCCTTGAAATCTTTGAAAATCCTATAAAATTCTTTTATACCCCCTGCTTTTTTAAATATCTTTCGAAATCCTTTAGAATCCCTTACATTTTTTTTTATGAAATCGTAAAAATTGATTAAAATTAGAAGAAAGCATTTGAAAGCACTTGAATATTTAAAATCACTTGAATATTTAAAATGATTTTAACTTATTTATTCAAGTTATTTGAAACCCCGTTTGAACCTATAGATATCTTTTGAATTCCTTGACATTCTAAAAACTTCTTTAATATCAATTGAACTGTTTAAACTCTTTGGAATACCTTAAAATTCCTGTAAATCTTCCCTTTGAAAGTCTTAAAAATCCACTTAAACCAGTGGAAATCATTTAAAATCCCTTGAATATAGAATTATATCAAACTTGTTTTTCAATTGCTGAAAAAAACCTTCTAAATTATGAGACGTCTTTGAAATCCTTTAAGATTCAATAGAATTCCTTAGGTATTGTAAAATTACTCAAGATACCTTGAAAGCACTTTTTTTATTATTTTCATTTTTATTTTTAAGCCTTTAATATCCTCAGAATCGCTAAGAATTTCTTGTTATTTAATTTAATTCAATTTATTTTCCAAAGTTCTTTGGAAATCCTTTAAAATCTTTAAAAATACGGCATAGTTCTTTTAAATTCTTTGAAATGTTTTTAATCTTTTAAAATCCTTTAAATTCCTTTAAAATCCCTTGAAATCTTGTCTCTGGAAATCTTAAAAATTTATATAAATAATATGAAATTATTTAAAAGCCCTTGAATATTAAAAAAAAAATTTTAACTTATTTATTAAAGTTCTCTAAAAGAACGTTTAAACCCATATACATCTTTAAAAACCCTTAAAATTCTTGGAGATGAATAAGATCTTTAAAATCTTCTCAAATTCATAAAAATCATAGGAGATCCAAAAAAATTCTTTAAAATTTCTCAAAGCTTCTGAAATCTTTGGGATTTCTTTAAAATCCTTGCAAATCTTTCCTTTGCAGGTCATAAAAATTCACTGAAGTATATAGAAATAATTTTCAATTCCTTGAATATGAAATGAATTAAACATACGTGTAGCATATATAACATATAGCATACACACTTTCTCTAAAGAACCGCTCAAATCGCTAGGATTTTTCGAAATCCTCATATATTACAAAAATAGTTTCCAATTTGTTAAAATTCCTTGAAATACTTTAAAATCTATGGAATTTTAAGAACTCTCTAAAAGTTATATATTATTTAATTCATTTTCAAATTGTCTCTAGAAATCCCTTAAAATCGATCCTGAATTCTTTGGAAATCTTACAACATTTTTCGAAAACCCTTGAAATTTCTTTTTAAATCTCGTGAAATTCTTTGAAATCTGGTTAAATGGCTTAAAACCTTTAAAATCTTTAAATCCGGTAGATCCTTTAAAATAATAAGTGTTCTTATAACATCCATTAAATCTTGTGACATTCTTTGAAATACCTCTAAGATCGTTGGAAGTCCTACAAAGATTTTTGAAATTTCTTGAAATTTTTTTAGTCTCTTGAACTTATTTTCTACGTCGTCTTCAACATTAAGTATGTATTTATATATTTATTTTTATTAATATTTAAACATTATTCATTTCTATAATGTGTGTCTTATTATGATTTTTCTAGAGTTGCGAAAAAATTATAAGAAATTCTTCATAGGAAAATTATAATGCGCCTATAGCATTAATTATTTTCTATTAATTTCTAGCCCTATCCTGTGCTATCCATTTCTACCCTGTTTCGAGGATGTTATGAACTTTAATTTTCTCCTAATCTACCTATTTACTAATAATTTCATTATTTTAATTTTATTATTTTATATTTTATCATTTTCTACTTTCTCATAGATGAAATTTTGTAATGGTAACAATTAAAAATTTTTTTAGTTCGTATGATTAAACCTTTCTAAATTGAATAGTGTGTAATATAATGTTCTGAACAATTGTCCAAATCTCTATACTTGGGTGTGAAAACGATAACTTGAAGACGGTTGCAGATAAATTGATGAAAATTAGCAGGCTTATTTTCTTCAGTCATATCTGATAACTGAGTAAAGGACTTCTAAAAATATTTATTACATTTTTTTAGCACCTTATAATATTTCAGAAATGTATTTTCTCATAGTAAAACTCTTTGTATTCACATAATTTGAAGTTAATGCAAGGACATAAAAGATTGCTTGACTTAAGTCAAATTGATTGACCTATGATATAGATAAATTTTATCGTGAAGTAAGGAAGTTATGATTATTTTGTCATTTATAACATTCTAAGAATGGGTATTTCAGTAAGACTTTTTCACTTACATAATTTTAGGT
>JAUELO010000135.1:14003108-14018141 GCA_032357855.1 Amphibolips quercusostensackenii
CCTGGACACACGTTTGTCACGCTAAGATTCGTCAGCCACAGACATGCAAGTCTTAACTATTTGGTTACATTGTATGGTCGCACACCAACTAAAAAAGACAAAGACGATTCGGACTCAGACTCAGACTCAGACTCAGACGAGTAAACCATACTACATTGCTACTTCTTCATGAGTTTGAATAAATACTAACTTTATCGACAAATCTCGTGATTTTTGCACAATAATGTTAGCTTAAAATTGTGTCAATAGCATTTAACATTTGCTTAATAAATTCAAAAATTCATGTAGAAGTTAACCAAAATTTAATAAAGTGAAATTGTGGTTTCCAAGAAAATGTAGTATTATTTCATGCCTTCTCAATCACTTTTAATTCAGTAGGCGTGTTACGTTTCTTACAAAGATAAGTTATTTAAAATAAAATTTAGAGTGTATTTTGATTTTTCTATAATCAATATTTGTTATGAGCTTTATTTAATATAAAATTTATTTCTACTTGATCATCAACTTTATCGGATATCGAGAGTCGGGTAGTCCCGGACACTCATGATTTTGAATGAACTGTAATTTCTGCGATGATAAATTAACATTATTATCTTTCAATATTCTTCTAAAGCGAAATTTATAAAACATAGACTTATACAGGCGCAGATCAACAGGAATGCGAAACAGACGATTGCCCCTCCTCCCACCAGGATTTTGTGACTAACCATCGCTTTTTTCTTTTTTACTGAAAAATTTTTAAAAATGTTAATATTTGAAAAATTGTAAAAGATTATATATAATAAACTTCCTGCTAATTTAATAGTTCATTACAGTAAACTTTGATTTGACATCTTTTTCTAATTAAAACAACATGAAGTCATTTTAAATTAGACAGAAGTATTTTGAAATCTTACTCGCAACTTGTAAATAATAATTTTTAGTGACTAAGTTTCACAACCCTAATTTAAGAATAGTTCAATTTTTAACGAATTAAAAAGCAAGCTCGAGTTCGTTAACCAGCTATTTTGGATAAAAATATAAAAAGTAGGAGCATTTAAAAAATTTTTGAATACACTTTTTTCAAAATTTAAAAATACTATGTACGGCTATCCATAATGCTTAGAAAATCAAACAATTTATCCATACGACAATGCAAAAAAAGTAAAGGAAGCAGAAACGTTGCTTTTTAAAAGCACTACAAAATTATCATTGCAGATTTTCGAATTTTCATGAAGATTTGAAAATTCAAATTTTGATCTCATAAAAAATAATAAAAAATAAAAAATTCCATTTTGCGGTCAAACTATGTGACACAACCTACAATACGAATAATAAGACAAAATTTGTTAAGTTGAAAAAGAGCTACAAATTTGTTATAATTCATTTTCCGATAGGACGCGCAGTTTTTGATTTATTCGTAAAAAGCAACATTAAAAAAGAAAAGAAAAGAAAAATTTCAGACAAACGACATCAGCTACGAAAAAAAATTGGTTAAAATTTGTTTACACAAAAAAGAGCTATGAATGAAGATAATACGGTTTTGAAGGTTTTATAACTCTTCTAATATCAATTAAAAAAATGTAGTCCCTAAACTTGAAAAAAATTAAAAGACCTTGAAATCTTGCAAATTTCTGAAAATTCTTGCAAAACTGCATATATATATATATATATATCTTTTGACCTTGTTTTGCACACTTAAAACTAATTATTTCTTCCTTGGACATACGTGAAATTCCATAAATTTTGATGATATTTTCTGAAATTTTGGAAAATTTATTGAAATACCATGACAGCTTTTAAGATTCGTCAAAATTTATCTAAATCATCGCTCTCCTCGGAAATCTGATTAAATTCGTTGAAATCTTTAAAAAATCCTTTGGAATCTTTTCAAATATACATAAACCTTATAGGTCTTACAAAATCCTTCAAAATCTTTGGAAATTTT
The DNA here is from genome assembly GCA_032357855.1 of Amphibolips quercusostensackenii. Lineage (NCBI taxonomy): Eukaryota > Metazoa > Arthropoda > Insecta > Hymenoptera > Cynipidae > Amphibolips > Amphibolips quercusostensackenii. The sequence continues at coordinate 14,005,036 of JAUELO010000135.1, forward strand.
AAAAAAGTCTTTAAAGCTGGACACAAGTTTTTCGAATTTCTTACAATAATTAAGATTCATGAAAGTTTTTTCAAATTTTTCAAATTCTTTCGAAATTTCTTGGATTGAAATTACATCACATCTAAATATATTTCTTAAAACCCTTTTCTTATAAAAAATTCTAAAAAATTCTTTGAAACCTGCGATTAAAATACCAGATTAAGAACCTTCAACATTCCTTAAAATGACTATAATCCCCGAATAACTTATAAGGACCTTTGTAAATTGTTTGAATTATTTCAAAATGTTTTAAATACTCTGAAATCTATTAGAATGTTTTTTTTTTTATATCCTAAAATGTTGTAGGTTCTATGCAATTCTTTCAAATCTTTTGAAATTAGAGGAAATTCTTCAGAGCCGCATACTAACACAAATATTAAAAATTGTACATAAATCTTAAAAATGCTACACATTCCCTAAATTTTTCGAAAATTCTTTAAAATTATAGTAATATTATAGAACGCTTAGAATGTTTTTGTATCTATTGAAATCTGGCAAGAATCGCTTCAAATACGTTATTAAATATTCCTTCAAAGCTTCTTTACATTATAAAATTTTTCGAAATGGTTATGAAGTTTAGAAAATTCTTCGCAACCACTAAATTTTTATATAATTTTGAAAAAGACCTCACAATCTTTAGAATAATATTAAATTCCCTAATTAACTTTTAGGCTGCGCTTCAGTCTACCGTGAAAATAGTTAAATCTTGGAAATTCCTCGAAATCACTAAAATCCTTAAAAATTTCTTGAAAATTATTTAAAATCATTTAAATCCTTGAAAAGTCTATGCCTTTCCTTAAAAGCTGTTAAAATCCTCTGCAAATCTTTAAATCACTTGTGAACCTTTTAAATATATAGAAATTTTTCAAATCTTTTAAATCTTCTGAACTCTTTAAAAAAATTGAACCAATCGGCTTTTAGCGCCGGTTTTCAGTTTTTTGAGTAATTCTAAAATTTATCTAAATTTCTACATCTATTACATTGATAAAATTACGAACACTTCAAGAATTTATTGAAAGCGGATCTGAAATCTTGGCGAGATTCTTAGTATTAAAAAAAATAGAAATAGAGAATATCTTGCCCCGTCTTATTTTTTCTCCTTTTTAATACATCCCTTCGAAATTCTATAATTTTATTAATATGATAAATTCAAAAATGAAGGTATTCTTCAGAATTACTTTTTTTACAGAAGTTTTTTCGTCGAAGATGCTTCTGGTGACTTACAATATTAACACACTTAAATTAAATGTTATATGAGCACGTCAATGGCATCACAGTAAAGCAATATTTATACTTAGTGCCACATATTTTTCCAAAGAAACCTTTGTTCTAAAAATTGTGAAATCTGGAGCTTGATCAGCCTAATGATTACGCCACAGACTGATAAGTTTGTTTTTTTATTTATATTTTACCATGCAGTACACGATTTATTTTTTTCTTATCATATGTTGAAAGGTCATTAGAAATAACAATATTTATAAAATATATATTTTTCAAATATTGATTATTTTATAATTTATTTTGTTTGTAACGATTAACTTTACTATATAAAAAAAAATATTTTTCTTCAAAACACCTTTTCGAATTAAATTAGCAAAGATGAAGAAAAATTGGTTACATCAACACTTTTTCGCTGTATGCATTAACTTATAAAAAAAAATGGAAAAATGGACTCAAAATTCAATTCTCTCAAAAATATAATGTGGAAGTTTTTGAAACTTGTATCAGAGCTGGTTAAGCATTCTTGCATAAACTTGTACAAAAGGCTTGAATTCATTATTTTTTAAGCTTCCAATTAGAAACTATATAATTTTTATCGTTTTTAGAATGACTTAACTTTACAGGTTCACAATATTCAACATTTTCCAATCTTAAACGATAAAAATCACAGTGATTATTTCTTTTTACAGAAATCTCATTTCTTAGTAATAAAGTCCATCCAATTTCCTTAAATTTTTATTTGATCCTAATGATTTCTATTATCTTAAAAATTTCTATAATTTCTATTTAAAATTATAGTTTTAATAACGCAATTCAGAAAAAGTTAAATTTTTGATGCCTAAATTAAAGTTTTTTTAGCTTTAATAGTTTGCATTCGCAAATATTTGTTTTCACGTTTCTTCATTTTTAAATGCTTAATCAGGGACGTTACTAATTTTTCAATATATAGTTTGCTACGTTAGTTTTTTAGCCAGATGAAACATACTTTAAATATGCAGTTATTAATAGTTACTTAAAGTAATTAAATTTTGTCAGGCATTACTTCTAAATCTAATCAGTTTTAAAAGTTGACAGTTTTTAAATTTGCAAGACAATTAAAATCCCTTCAAAGGTCAAAAATATTATTATATTATAATTTTTCTCTTACCATTTCCGAAATCTAGAGCTTTTGATCCTCAAAAATGTCGATTTTTTTAATATCCAATTAATCCCCTAGCCTCTTAACTAAAAATCATTGCAAAGAGATCACTCAAAATATTTACAATTCTTTGGAATTCAATAATATTCTTTGCAAAGCACGTGAAAATCGATAAAATCTTATGATAGTTTCTAAAATCCTGAAAAATTTATAGAAGTACCATAACAATTTTCGGAATCCCATACAATTATTTTTATTCTTGGAAATCTGATAAAACATCATAAAATTATTTAAAAATCCATTGGAATTTTTTTGAATATCGTTAAAGCTCATAGGTCCAAAAAAATTATTTCAAATCTTCCGAAATTCTAGGTAAGTCTTTAAAATCGCATTAAATTTTCTTCAAGTTTCTTAAAATCATCCAGATACTCACAAATTTCTTTGAATATTTTCAATATTAAAAAAATTTCTTAGAATACTTAGGAATACCTAAAAATATTTCAAATGCTTTAGAATATTTTCAAACGCTTAAAAATTCTTGGCAATTAATGAAATCCTTAAAAAAATTATGAAGTCCATTAAAAATCCTTAAAACTATTTGTAAATCTTTGAAATCTTCAAAAATATCTTTGAATATTATTCTAAATCCTAAAATATTCTAAATCCATGGAAAGTTTTTTAAATCTTTCGAAATTCAAGGAAATTCTTTAAAAACCCATATTGATCAAAATATTTTTGAAACTGTCTATAAATCTTTGAAATCCTAGAAAATCCTTTAATTTTTATGAAATTCCTTGAAAATTATAGAAATATTATAGAAGGCTTAAAATGTTTTTATAACTATTAAAGTCGGCTAATATTCACTTAAAATAATCCCATGAAAATCTTTTGAGCTCTTGAAAATTCTATGAATTCTCTTGAAAATATTAAAAATACCCTGAAACATTCTATATCCTATGAAATGGTTTAAAATCCATACTAATCTTCGAAAATTTCTTGCAATTTCATCAAGTTTGCTTTTATCTTAGAAAGTCCTGGAAATCTTAAGAATAATATTAAAACCCTTAATTAGCTCTTGTGAAATCCATAAGACGGACGTAAAACATTGAAAATATTTTTAAATTTCTCGAAACATTTACAAGATATAAAAATTTCTTAAATCAATTAAAATACTGGAAGTTCTGTGAATTTCCTTGAAAGCTGTTAAAATACTTCGCAATCCTTTAAATCCGTTGAAATCATCTTCAATCCCTGAAAATCTTTCAAATCTAATTTAATAATAGTTTTTGTTAAAAAATATGTATAATCTAACCAAAAGCATCTACGATACAAGAATGCAATAAATTCCGCTAAGTAAAAATTGATCAGTACTTTTAACATGGATTGTGAAATGAGTTTAGAAATTTAGATATTTTTTGAATTACTTGGTAAACTTTGATTTTACAAACTACTCATACGTTAGTTGCACAATTAGATAATATTTATGTCTGATGCCACATATTTTTTTAGAGCAACCTTCATTTCAAAAGTTTTGAAATGTGGAGCTTGATCAGTTAAGTTAGTATGGGTTTCTTTAAACGTACAGGAATGCTATTGGCTGACAAGTTTGTTTTTTGTAATTTTTTTATATTCTGTAAGAAATGCATTTTTCTATCTTCATATGTTAAGGGATCATCAGATTCTGCATCGAAGAAGACCAAGCCTTCTTTTATACAGTTTTTAAATAACTCCTCTTGTTTAATTTTCATGGAATTTAAAATGAACATCTCTAACTTAACATCATTTTAAAAAGTATTCTTTAACTGATGCTTGTGCGTTAATTTAATTTGTAAGTGACAATTAACATAACATAAATTTAACAAAATCAAATAATTGGTCACAATTTAGTTCCCTTCAAAATTTAATGCGGAAGTTTTCGAAAGTCTCAAATGTGTAAAATGCTGATTAAGCATCCTTGAAGATACTTGTATAAAAGTTTGTTGCACTTAGAAGAGCATTACACTCTAACTAAATTTTGACTGAAGTTAAATTGCTTTCAGTAAGAAATTTATTTAGTTTACGGAAAATACATAAGTGTGTCTATTTACAAATACGTGCAAAATGAAGGTGCTCAATATTATCTTTACTTTGACATTTGACAGTTTGTTACTGAGTGTGACAGGATTTTATATATCTATCAGCCATGAGAAAAAACATTACATCTTTGGAAAGCAGAAGCCTAATGACCAAACTCTACTGTCAAACGAAAAAGTAAAATCAAGGCCTGATCTCATGACTCATCACATTATCAAAAAGGTTTTCCGTGTCCCAGTCCCAAAAGCTGTAGACGAGGATTCAAATCCTCCACCAACACCAATTATTACCCAGATTCTAGTGGAGGATCAAGGCTCTGGATCTCATCACTGTGGTATTTATAAGGGTGGTCCTGGATTTACATTTGTTACACTAATATTCGTCAGCCACATACATGCGAGTCTTGACTATTTGGTTACGTTGTATGGTCACACACCAACTAAAGAAGACACAGGTGACGATTCAGAGTCAGCCACAGAAGAATAAACTAAACTCAATTTCGACCTCTTTTTGAATTTTAATTTATGCTAACTTTATTACGAAATGTTGCAATTTGTGGAATTTATGTTTGTGCAAAATTTTTTTGGAGTCACAATAATAAGATCACTGTTTGACATTTGCTCAGTGGATTAAAAAATTCTCGTAGAAGTTCAACTAAATTTAATAAAGTGTAATTAAGATTTCTAAGAAAATGTGCGGAATTATTTTATCCCTCCTCAATTAGTTTCAATAAGTTGTTGCTTTTATTTTGTTTCTTACCTAATTAGGTTATTTGTAAACTTTTTTGGTGTGTCTTGATATTATTGTAATAACTATTGTTGATTTTATTTTGACTTTATCATTAACTTAATCGGATATAATTGCTACAATTTTCGTATAGCGTAAAGCGTATATAGCGTTTCGAATATGATAATGTTATCACCATTATAGTAAGAAATTGAAATTTTTACTATTTTTGCATATATTCGAATAAATGATCACACTTGGAAAAAATGTTGTTTTGAGATTATGTAACATTTTACTTTTACACGTTTCATCATATTTTAGTAAATAAAATGTATCGTGCGTTTTGTGTGAAATAGGCGTATTTACAAAACTGCCAAAATAAGATAATCTAACAATTGTCATTGGTACTATATATGTATTCGAAATAAGTAAGTTAAGTATATAATAAAATAAGGATTTTATTCTGGAAGTAAGACTATGACAGAGAAGGTGAGTAAAAAATATATTATTGTTGTTTTGAGTCAACAATGGTTAATTTCTTTAAAATACGTGTGCTATTTGCAATAATCTATACAATTATAATTTCCACATATTTTATATTTAACTTTTGGAAATAATGCTTAGCGAAAGAATGTGAATTTATTTAGGGCAAGCTGTATGATTCCACACAAAGCGCACAATTTAACGTCCCACACGTTTAAAAGATGAATTTCCCTTTTAAACAGAAATTTTGCCTAAAAATGTAATTTTTATACCTTAAAATAAGGACCGCTATTTACGGAAATTATTATTATTATTGTATTTTCCCTTTGATGCTGATCCAAACAGTCAAAACGTCACGGTGAATAGTAATTCCTGAAAAAATTATTTTTTGAAATGCATATGAACTATACATTAAAATCTCCTGTTTTCAGAACCTAAAACTTGCGCTAAATGTCTACAACTGAATTGTTTAAATCAATGCAAACATTGTTGCAATTCTCTACAACAAACCAAATTTTTTTAATTTTCGATGCTGAAATTGTAAAAAATTATCAATTATTCTTAATTTTGAATATTAACAATGATTATTAAATGATAAATAATAGAATGTAAATTATGAGATTTTTACATTCACTAAATACAACGGGAATGCGATATTATGATGCTTGCAAATAAGCTGCGTCACCTCCACCAACATAACGTATTTATAGTTCTTGCTTCAGAATGAAAAAATTATACTTATTTACACGCTAAATCTATTTCACCTCACTTTATTCACGTTGAAAAATGTAATGTATGTCCTTACTAAAATTTAACGAAATTAATTCAAAGACAACAACATGCCAGCTTAAGCATTTTGGCTATCCTTAAAAATCTTATAAAATGGGAAAAAATCATTAACATGAAAAACAATAAATATTTTTAAATGCACCAATATTTCGAGATTAATATATAATGGTTACCTTAGCTCAATATTAAGTGAATCTTCAAAATAAAACATGGTAAATAAAAGTACAAAAAACCTAGTAATCGCCGGTCTTGTCTCACATTATCTAGTTTTGCGGACTCTATTTAAGTTCAAACAAATATTTTAAAATAATAAAAAATCGTAAAGTTATTACAATTCGATAAAAAAATAAAAAATCTCATAAATCCTACACTTTTTACCTAAAAATTCAGGAAATTATAGGTACTTATACAGTCTACTTACTATAAACTTTTAATAGTGTATTTTTCTCGAAAGAAGAAAATTATTTTTTATATCTTTTAAAAACCTTGACTGTCTTTTAAAGTTTTGAGAATTAATGGAGTTTTTTGGTTCAGTTTAAAGTCTCTTGACATTTTTGAAAACGATAACAAAAACCAAGAAAAAATATGAAAGTTGAAATTGTTCTCTTTTCTTAAAATTTAAACGAAAAAAATAGCTGTTTTAAAAAATTTTCGCGTTTTGGTATTTCAAAAAATCGAAACGTTCTTGAAATTTTTTATTCTTTCTTTCACTTTTCTCACAGGTTGTGAGAAGGTAAAAAATAATTGACAAACTCAAAAAAGGAAACCCCTGAAACCTCTAACATACCAAAAATTGCAAAAAGGGCAAGGTTTTGAAAAAGAACATTTTCCTCCAAAAAAAAAAAAAAATACCAAATGATAAGTTTATGGTAAGTAGAGTAGGTAAGTACCTATTATTCGCAAAAATTTTAAATAAAAAAGTGGGGTTTTGAATTAATTCATTTTTTTTAAATAGGGACAACCTTACAGTTTTTTAATTATTTGTTTTTTTTAATGGATTCAGAACGAGTGCAAAAAACTGGATAAACTAAAATAATAAAAGCCCAAATATTACAAAAATTGAAAAAATGGTAAGGGTTAAAAATTATATTTGCAAAAAAAACTAATTTTAACCCTAAAATTTTTTAATAATTTGTAATAAATAGAAAACTTTCGCTATTTTTATTTAAATAAAGACGCATCTCCTTAATTTCAACGTAAAAAGAAACATATTTCATAGGTAAATGGATTCGCTCTACATATTTTTGATTTAATTTTAAAAATTGGACTATAAGAACATCTATTATTAAACTTACGTATCGCATGTTTATCTTAAACTTTTTTTTCTCAGATGTCGTCAGATAAGCTATGTTGTTAGTTCTTTGATAAACTGAACTGTGCATTTTTCTATAATAAATTCAAGCCTCTGATTGGTTACTCTTCTTGTCGATCACTGGCTCGATTTCAAAGTTGTCGAAACTGAGTAATAGATGCATTTTCAAAAAAGAAGATTAATTTTTTACCCTAAAAGATAAATTTAAACAAAAAAATTAAATTCTTAAGCTAAAAGTTCGAGTGTTTTATAAAACGCTTAATTTTGAAACCGGAAAAGATGAAATTGATCAATTAAAAATATATTTTTTAACAAAAAATGGAATCAACATGAATTTTTGTCGAAAAAGTTCATTTTCAACTAGATAGCTAACATTTTTATCAAACTCCTAATTCTCATACACAAAATATAAATTTTCTATTAGTCGTTGAATTTGCAGCCAGATAAAGTGAGTCACAACAAAAAAGTTCATTTACATCCAAATACTGAATTTTTTAGCTAAAATGATGAATCTTTAACAAAAAAATCGTTCAAAAAGTCGTTCAAATTTAAATTATGCTCTTTACTTTTCAACGAAAAATAGTAATTTTCAAAGATACATATAATAGTTAATGTTTCAATCAAGAAGATTTTAATTTTAGATCAAAAATAGTTAAATTCAACGAAAAATGACAAATTTATGAAAAAATAATTGTATCCTCAACTAAAACAGATTAATCTTTTGCCCAGCAGTTGCATTTTTAATCAAAAAGTATGATTTTTTAACCTAATATATTAACATATCATACTATAAAAGATCAAGTTTCAATTAAAAATATCAATTTTCAATAAAAGATTGGAATAGTTACATTTTTAGTAAACTTAATTAATTTATAACTAAATAAATACTAATTTTAAACAATAGTTAATTTTTTAACCATACAATTAAATTTGAAAGCAAAAAGATCAATTTTTAATGAAAAAAATTAATTTTTCACCTAAAAAGACGAAGTTTTTAAAAAAAGCATGAATTTTCATTCAAATAGTTGAAGTTTTAAATGAAAAACATTAATTTTTTAATATATATTTTTATTTGCAGCTAAAAAGGAAAATTTGTAACCGAAAATTAAATATCTGAATTTACAATTAGAAGAATATATTTTTCAACTAAAAATAAAACGAATTTTCAACAAAATACATGGAAAGAAATTTGTAGTTCAAAAAGAAAAATGCTGAAAAATAAAATCAATAAAACAAAAATATATTTTAATAAAGAATTCTTTTTTAAACAGCCAACCGTAGCCTTAATTTAACGATTTTCATACCTTTAAATTAGCTATTTGACGTCATGAGTTTCAGATGTCACAAAAAATCTAAAATTTAAGAACACATTTCTGGTAAGTTAAAAATCCAGAGAAATGAGATAACTTTAACCCAAGTGTAAAAAAATGACAAAAGTTGGAAAAATAGTTTCGCGAATAATTTCACTTACTTTGATTTCAAATACGTCTTTATTATTTGTTCGGTAAACCTTTAAATCATTTATATATTTTAAGGCTCTGTTAGAATTCATATAATTTCATTAGAAGGACATTCAGAGTTACAAAATTATCAATTTAGTTATATATTATTTCTATTTAAACTATTAACTCATATGATTTATTATTAATAAAACTTACAATAAATTATGCTGCAAATCTCTGCTTCAATAATTTTAGAAATATATTTGGTTCGTTTCTAACAATATTTTTAGCTAGACCAAGAGTTGATATCGCAAGCTTAACTATACATTTTATTCTGTTTAGTTGAATTTTCAACCAAAACTGTAAATCTTTATTCAAAAAAATTAGTAAAACTTTAATCAGTAAGTAAATTTTTAATCGAAAGGTATGAATTATGAATAAAATAGTTGCGTGTTCAAGAAAATAATTAAATTTTCAACCAAATAGTACAATTTTGAATGAAACAAAAGGAATCTCGATTTAATGAAACAATAGTAGACTTTTTAGCGAGAAAGAAAGATTAACTTTAACCAAAAATAATTAAATTTTATTTTTAAGATAAAGATTAAACACTTTTTTTAACGAATATTTAAAAAAGGGGAATAGCGATGAATAGCAGAAATAGACTAAGTGTAAAATATGCAAGTGATTTTCAAACTTTCCAAGTTATCATTGAAGTGCACCGTTGCAGGGCTATCTTTATCAAAACTCTCAAAATTTTTACAAATTTATCATTAGAAAAAGTTCTGAAGTTATCTAATTTCGCAAGTAGATTTATATATCAGAAATTGTGTTTCTTGGGTTCTTGAAGAAAGCGATATTTTATGGTTTAAAATAATCCACATTGTTCACTCTTTATTATTTAAATAAACATGTACACACATGTGACGTATTATTTGATGAAGACACTAGATATCGGAAATTAATCAAATTAGTTTCAGAAATTCGACAATTAAGTAGTATTTACACACAGTTGTGTTTATAGATTGATAAGCAACCACGAAAAAGGTTATATAATACCTTGAAATTACTAAAAATTTGCAGTCGCTAATCAATTCCGGAGACAAATTAAACTAAGCCTCTGCATTTTACTTAAAACACAAGTGAGTCTGAAATATTTAAAGAAAATGGCATCCCACAAGAGAATTATCAGTTTGGCATTTTTAATAACTTTAATTATTAGCATAACGTGGGCCCGATCAAAGTTTGAAGCAAAGACTTATACTTTTGGAAATAAGGTTCCGCACGACAGATTAATTTCGCAGTACTTCGTATTTGCACCACGTAAATTTCGCTGCAAGAATAATTTCGTGCAGACATTCATCATACCGCCAGGTCGCCATATTACTCGAGTTATTGCCAAAGATCAGATCACTAGTGGCAATTCTACAAAATGCCAAGTTCTCGAAGGTGGTCAAAGTAAGGATTTCGTAACCCTAGAATTTTTCAGAAAACCACTCCGACCAATCCATTTTATCATCGAGCTGTATGCTATTTGAACCAAAATGATTATCCTGATTTCTCGATCGAACTGAAAATAAAAACAAAAATGATCATGTATATTCAAATTCATTTTTCATGAAATAAAACGAACATTGTCAAGAAAAAGTGTTATATTTTATTCCTCCTTACATCATTTACAATCAAGAAGTATAGAGCTTATCACTTAGTTGTCAGAAAGATTAGGTACGTTAATATGTTTTCAAAAATGTATTATCACCATCAAGAAAAAAATTTTTATTTTTAATTGTAACTTAATTTAAAAGATAACTCAAGGCGAAATATAGAAAAAATAGTGTAGGTACAAATTGTTTTTTTAAGAATAGTTATTCAGAATTTTATGTTTTTGACTTATCTTTAGATGAAAGTTGCAATTTTGATTTAATTCTGATGTTGTATGGCACATTTTATTTCTTGAAGGATCTTGTACCGTTCTTTTTGGTACTTTGTTTTTTATAAAGTGTCATTAAGGAATTACACAACTGTAACACTTATAAGCCATAATTTTTTTAAATACAATTTTTAAAAATAAAAATATAACAAAATTTGTAGCAAACTTTTCAAGGAATAAAAAAAGCCCTATAACGATATAATTTAATAAGACTTATAACTTGTACGTAAAGAGAAAGCAAAGAAATAAAACTTTAAATTAATATTTTGAAATCGCTTCTCAATTTAGTAAAATGAACAATAGCGATATTTTCTTTGATTTTATATATCATTTTTATTAATGCTTATTTTTGAACTTTTGATATATAAGGTATATCCTAATGGCATAAACTTTTATAATTTTTAAAATAATGTTTTCCTATTTACACACTTAATTCTTGCTCAAAAGTTGAGATATTTTTGTATCTTCTAGAAGCATCTTAGATGTAAACACTACGTTGACGATTAGTCAATATTACGCAAACGTCATTTTACAAATCGTCAGGTGCTTTTTAGTGTTCAATAAAATGACGAAATAGATCTAAAAATTAAAAGTCATTGAGAAAACGTCATATTCGAGGAGTCTCGAATTTTATCAGTATACAGATTGTGACATCAGAGACAAATATTAATATTCAGTCATTTTATGTACCTACGGACCCAGTCGAAATTTTCGTTATGATTACTTTGTGTGCATCCATTACCTACGAAAGACTTTTTAGAGGGGAGAGGGTTAAAAAAGTCTTACGAATCTTAACGTGCGGGACGGGGGACTTCAAATAATAATTTTTTACGTTAGTTTTCTCTTTCTAATTATGTTACTAAGATATGTTAAGTAACACCTGTTCTATGAGTATATAGCCGAGAAGTTAAATGATTTTTGACATCTAATGTGCACCTTTCATGAAATCTAGTAGTATCACTGTGAATCTTTGCAATCCTTTAAAATTTTGTATATTTTTTTACAAATTTTATAAATCCCTTTAAATTTTCTTAATTATGTGAAAATTCTTTGAAATCTATTAAATACGATGGATATCATACAGAATCTCTTAAAAACCCTTTTAAACGATTGAGCTCCCTGGAAATCATCTAAAGACTCTTAAAAAGTATGAAAATCCTTGAAGTTTAAAAAATCCCATAAAAACATCTTATATTTTTTTTGAATCCGTTAAATTTTCTTAAACTTTTCGGAAATCGATTAACATCCTTGAAATTTCGCGAAATATTTCGAAATCTTACGAGATTCCTCGAAATCTTTTATATGACTTTGAAAATTCTAAATCCATTTAATCCATTCAAGTTTTTTAAAATATATTAAAATTTTTCGAAATATATTAAAAACTTTTATATTATTGAGAAATCCTTTGAAATTCTGTTAAATCTTTAAAAATCTTTTCAAATCTTCTTAAATCTGTGAATATACTTTGAAATCTTTTGAAATCATGGAATATCATTGAAAAAACCTTTATATCACTCAAAGTCTGTTCATATTTTTTTAAATTGTTTAAAATTTTTTCAAATCTTGTGAAGTCTCTTAAAATTCCTTTAACACTACGGAATATAATTAAAACGCCTGATATCCTTCAAAACTTGTGAAAATACTTTGGCACCACAAGAAATTCTTTAAAATCCTTTTAAATTCAATGAATTTTTCAGAAATCTCTTACAATACTTTATTATATTTAAAGAAATTTAAAAATCCGTCGTAACTTTTGAAATCTTACAAAATACTCTAAAATCCGTAAATATAGTTTGGAATCTTTTGAAATTTATTAAATTTCTTTGAATCTCATTTAAATCCTCTGATAACCTTTAAAATTTAGGACTCTTTTTAAAATCTCTTAATATTCCTTAAAACACTTAAAAAGTAAGAAAAGCCTTGTATTAGCTCGAAATAAAAAAAATATTCATC
>JAUELO010000135.1:14028525-14040832 GCA_032357855.1 Amphibolips quercusostensackenii
TATGCGCGCTATGGGTATATAGAGAAACACAATGTGGCTCATAAAGTGTTGTATTACCATCTAAGGCACTTTTATGGTATTGACATAATGCCCGCCTTGCCATACGCGTAGGGGAAACTGGAGTCCGTTGTTAAAAATGAGCAGTGTAAGATCTACTGAAGCATTTTATTTTCTGCCACTCAGTCTATCAGTGCTACAAAGCCTGATATTGTCCTCCAAGATCTCAAGACGAAGATCATTCGCGTGATAGAATTCTCGGCAGCAGCCGATGGTAATATCACGGCAAAGAAGAAAGAAAAACAGGCTAAATATCAAGCACTTCTTTTTGAGCTTAGCAGACTGTAGCAAGGCTACAAAGTCCATCTAGTGGTAATAATAATCGGCTGCCTTGGAGGCATGAGCTTCATTTCTCAGCCAATTTAACGAGATTCCGGTTTGCCAGCATCAGACTCAATTCATCGCGAACCGGATGCAAAAGACTGTTCTTCTGAGATCACTTTTTCTGGTCCGTCAACACTGTTCCTTATAACATTCTACAAAGGCTGGTAGGTCTAAAAAAGTATCCGGAGGTGAAGACTTCACCTCCAACTATCCGGTCTGCCGCGTGAGGTCATCCGCGGCCAGAGACCGGACTCTACAGAACAGTGTTGTACGATGGCATCTCGCTCAAATTTCTCACTCTTGGGTACGTTTTAGGACAGAAAGAGCAGGTGTGGATGACTTATACGTTCCGGTTGCGTCGGGATTGGTTACATCAAAGAACCATGATCATAGCTACTTGATCCTACAACTTTTCTTAATAAAGAAATCGTAATGCATTTAGAGGAAAATACTACAAAACTAGTATGTATTACGTGCATATTTTTCTAAAAAGCCATCGCGCTGCATTACCCGCCTCTCTCCTAGTGTGCTAAACTAGTAAGCATACATATGGATATTATCAATATTATCGCACATTAAATAATTTGTATAACATATGCATGATTTCAGGTCCTTTCTATGCCTGTGAAACGAGCTAAAGTAGACTTTTGCAAGCATGGTACCATCCGCAGGAGAAAAAGTACACTTTTTCTCTTTAGGTAGAAAAAGTGTGATGTCAGAGGTGAATAATGAAAAGTATACATTCATGACCTCACATTTTGGGATCACGAAAAACGATCGTCAAGCAATCATCTTGTTGCTTTAAGAGATACGACCAACTCTAAGCCATAGTTTACCATAAATAACCGATAAATTATCATAATTCATGATACAATCTCGAAACTTAAAAAACTTGAAAAATTTTCAAAATTCGTGTGAAGTAAAACTTAAGCTTCCAAAATTCCTCCATTTGAACAGAAATCATGCTTGTCTTACAAAAAACGTCTAAAATAATACACTTGTCATGAAAAATAACGTAAGCACCAAGGGGAATAGGACTTTTTATTATTATTTACTTTATGATATTATAAGTGCTATTTTAAATTGAAAATAATTTTTAGCATTTCTTAGAAATTAAAAAACTAGCATCATCATTTGCACGCTATGCTCACGTGTGTTTTTTCGATTTGAAGAAAAACATAATTTCTTATCACACAAACATTTTTTGATAACTAATAATTTTTAAAATCTGTTGAGCACAACAATTCAAGATGAAATAAGATTTTGAGATCTGAAAACAAGAAATAAGTATAATAAGTTTCTTTTTAATTTTATATAAATATGATTCTCCTTAGATTCTTGAGATAATTTAGAAAGATTTTTCAGATTGGCAGATATAACGAAAAAGATTTTATAACATTTTTAGGAAATTTGTTCAATCTACAGGCTTTCAGAAATATTAGAAAAAATCAGAAGGCGCTTTGAAAAATATTATAGACTTTTAGAATTGTGGGAAAAATGAACAAAATATTTTATAAATGTAAAACTTTTCAAGTATTTAAATATTTTTAAGCTCTTCAAAACTTATAAATTTTCTAAATATCTTCCAAAGAATACAAATCTTTTCTGAGATTTCAAAAAATTTACTAAAATTTAGAAAAATTGCATTAAAATCTTCCTGATTCTTTTTTTGACAAGTTTGAAAATTTTTTGAAATCTCCGGATACCTTTTTTTATATTGACTTCAAATTAATATGTTTAAAAACCTACATTTTCTAACAAATTTCTTTTAATTTTTGCAATTTAAAAAATATTCATAGATCGTGTCGAACCTTTTAAATTTTGAATTCAAAATTTATAATAGAATGATTTGCAATTTTTTACTAATCATGAGAAAATTTTTTATTCTTTTGGAACCTCTCAAAATGATACCAAAAATGCTTCATTTTTCAAAAACGTAAGGAATCTAAATTTCGTTTAAAACTTTTCGCAATATAATTTAGATTTAAATTGTTTTAAAATTTTTCAAAACATCTAAAACTATATATTATATTTTTAAAAGAATTTTGAGCTAAAAATTGATAAAATCATATAAAGCAAAAAAATAGTTCTGAAATTTTCCACATTCTTTTTCTACATGTTATCAAATCTTTAATACCTAAAATTAATCTTTGAAAAAACCTTGATCATTAAAAATTTTCTTAAAAAATGATATCCAGAAACATTTAGAATTAAATTTTATTAAGAAATAAAATCATTTTTATGGAAATTCTGATATACTTAACTGGTGGTGCAGAAAATTTATATTATTATTAATATATAAATACAAATTTTCTCATTTAATGTGGTCAAGGTGTTATGCATAAAATCCTTTTGTGAGTTTTAAAACATGTATGGCAAAGAACAAACTGAAAACACCCATTGAAAGTCATACTGACGCAACTTCGCAAACAAAACGGTATGCGAGATCTCGTGAATGAACAAAATTGATTGCACCTGATAGAAATTATTGCAGAAAATTTCAAGAAAACTCAAATAATTGCAGCTAAATCAGTGCGAGTGTAGTGACTGTAGGTTCTAGTAGGTGATTGCATGTGACTTTAGTAAATTTACATGATATTAGGTAAATTATATTATTTGATGGTAAATTAAGGTGACTGCGACTGAATATAGTGATTAGAGGTGATTGTAGGTTATTGTAGGTGATTTTCGTAGTGATTTTAGTCTTTGATTTCGTATTATTGCAAGAAATTGCACCTGGATACTGTAGGGCAGTAATTGTAGGTGACTTCAGATGATTAAAGTGATTACAGATGTTTTCAGGCGATTAGAAGTGATTAGAAAATTATTACAATCCTTAATATGACTAAAAGGTATCACATGTAATTGCACTTCATCACACGGGACTGTATGAACAAAATAAATTATTACGATCATATACACATGTTCCCTGACTCCTTCCATTTCCTACAAGATCATCCTGTTCCTATGGAACGGGTATTCGCTTTCAAGTAAGTTTGGCAAGGTTCTAGAATCCATTGCACCCATAATATATACCTAATCCAATTGTCTGCACTCAAACTTGTCGAACTTCTCCGATTACAGTCGTCCTGTGCATTCTAAGACTCTCAGCTTGAACAAGAGCAGAGACGTCTTTATATCACAAAACGAGGCACAACGATTTGCCCGTTAGCTTTTCAGCTTGCATTGTGTTACAACCGTGAATAATGAAGCAATTTCTCACCACAAACCTTTTACGTTAAAGATAAAGGCATCTGACTGAATGAATGTAGCTTATGAATCGGCTTTTTATAGGCTCCTTTCATGTTTCTGCAGCCTTTGTTGCTTCATCTTTAAACTGACGTTAAAAGGTCTTTACACTCGCAAAAATATCTCTTTTTATTTATTAAGCAGTAAAATGTTTGAAAAGAATTTCAGGGAAATGAGGAACACTTTATTGATGGGAAAGGAGAGCAAATTGTGGTCTTCTAGACTGAAAGTCTAATAGTCAATAATCTATTACTGGTAATTCTAGAGAAAGGCAGGTGCATCTAAATAACTTATCCCCTGGCATTTGAATGATGTTTCTGGTGTATCGACCCTCTTAGTCTACTCCCTTATTCCTAGAACAAGACTAAATTATTAACTTGTTATCGGTTTTCATCTATACAGTGTTCATTTTCAATAATATAGGGAAATTTTATCCGTTTTGAACCGTGTACTTCACATTACTTTCTCATTTAACATTGAAATATTCCGAGTTAATTATTGCAATAAATGAATAAAATATATTGTGATTTAAAGAAATTTGAAAAAAGCAGGTTTCAATTAACAAAGACTAATGTCTGATTGGTGTCATTACTCTCGTGGTTGAGTCAAAACATGTTTTCTTCGGTCATATCTTTGACTTCAAAATCATAAAATTATAAAAAACTAGGGGACTTCGACCCTCTGAGCGCTTTGCGCGCCAACCCCCCTCCTCAGGCCGGAATGTATCTTATATTTTTAACTTAAAGCATTTTATGGGTCTTTAGCCAAGATCATTAACAATATTTTATATGTATTTAAGAGACTGCGCGCGCCTAACCCCCATTAATATTTTCTTAAAGGGTAAATCATCTTTATTTTTTTTATCAAGATTTGTTTGCAGAGGGTTTCGATTTTTCACGACCCAGAAGTTAGTTATGCATGTACATCTGAAATTTGAGCATTGAATTAAAAATACCATAATAGTCATAGCAACTAAATAAAAATAGCTATTTATTTGTCTCAGCAATATCTCTTGATGCTTTTATTCATTTTTTGTCAAAAGTAATTTTTTAAAGAATTACATTGTTATTAAACATTATTTTTTTATTTAAAAAAAACTAAAAGTCCCACCAACAAAGTAAAGATAACACTGGATTCCTCTCGAAAATATCTTTAGGTTTTATTTTTATTTTCTTGAAAAAGTCATTTTTTAAACAAAAATATTGTTTATAATTTTTACGTATTCATTTCACAATTATAGAAAACAATAAAATGTTACAAACTGTAACAAAATGTACTTTCAAGTATCAAAAATGAACAGGAATTTTAAATTATGAGAAACATTTAGGTAAAACATTTTTTTGATCACCTCCACTTTCCTTCCTTCCTGCTACAACATGCTGTATATGCATTTTAGATTTGAGCCTTTATTATAAGCAAAAATAAAAGTCCTACCAAAAAAGTAAAGATACCCCGGGATTGGTCTCGGATTATCTTCAGGTGTTCAATGACAATGTAATTGTTTAAAAAATGACTTTCTTAAAAAAGTGAACAAAAAACCTGGAGATGTTCCAGAGACGAATCCAGTGTTATTGTTACTATTTTAGTATGACTTAGTTTTGTTTATAATAAAGAATCAAGTCTGAAATACATATGCAGCATGTTGTACCAAGTAAGAGGGAAAGTGGAAAGGATAAAAAAACTTCTAAAATAACTTTTTCGCATTATTTAACATTTGTATTTATTTTTGATACTTCAAGTTACATTATGTTACAGGTAGTAATATTTTATTCTTTTTCATGATTCTCAAATAAATTCGTGAAAATTTTAAACAGTGTAATTGTTAAAAAATGACTTTTTAATAAAATGAAAAAACCTCCTGGAGATATTCCCAAGACGAATCCAGTTGTTTCTCTACTTTTTTGAGAGAACTTTTAGTTTTGTTTTTAATAAAGGCTCAAGTCTGAAATCCATATGCAGCATGTTGTAGCAGGAAGAAGGGAAAGTGGAGGGGATGAAAAGAATGTTTAAAGTAACTTTTCCGCATAATTTGAATTTTTCATTTATTTTTAATACTTCAAGGTACATTATGTTACTGTTAGTAACATTTCATTCTTTTCTATGATGGTTTAATAAATTCGTAAATGGAGATATTTACGAGACGAATTCAATGGTACCCTAATTTTTTTTGGTAGGGCTTTTAGTTTTATTTATAATAAAGGCACAATGCTTAATACCAATTTAGTTGTTGAAAAAATGACTTTTAAAGAAATGAAAAAGATCTCCTAGAGATATTGCTCAAACGAGCACAGGGCTATTTTTATTTTTTTGCTACTATTACTGTATTTTCAATTCAATGCTCAAGCTTCAGATGTATATGCATAGCAAACTTCTGGGTCGTGATTTTTCAAGCAGAAGGTGGCAAGATCTTTTAATTATATAATATACCTACAACCCTCAGTCTTATGCGTATTATTTGTCTGTAAATATCAATACATTCTTCGATTATATCTTTCACAGTGATTTTCATTTAAGAAAATTATGAATTCAAACACAAGACATTTTTAATATGAAATATGAATTTTGCACTAAATATTAATTAATAACTCACATTTTATACAATATTCTGATTATCTTTAACTAACTATGTACATAATATTTATTAAAAAATCCGTAGCTACGTGTACCGAAATTTCGGTACGAATAAGGGGAGTTGAAGAGAAAGCTATTTGTACCGGAATTCCGGTACAACTAACTGCATTTTTTCGGTACGTGTAAAACACTTCTAATAAAAAGCACTCTTTCTGAACACTTTTAAATAAATCATAGATCATAATTTTGAAGTTATCAAAAGGAAAAGACTTTTAAAAAGTTCCACTAAAGACTGAAAAGTGTAGGTATTACAGTAGAATATATCAATGAAAAGAAAAATTAAAGACTAAAGACTTTTATTTATTCATTTTTTGATGATTTATTTTTTAAGTAACTGGTTTTAATTTTCTATTTTCTTTTAAATTAACAACTGCTTTTAAATAATTTAGAGAATACAAATCAATCATAGAAAAAACTAAAGAGTGGATAAGGTTTAGAAGAATATGTCAATAAAAAGAAGAATTATTTAATGACTATACTTTTATTTATTTGTTATTCTTTTATTATTAATTTTTACTATTAATTTTTACTTTTGATTTTTTAAATAAGAACTACTTTCAAATAAATCATGGAATGTAGATGAATCATAGAAAAGATTGGAAAAGGAAAAGGGATCAGTAGTGCATAAATTTTAACGAAAAGGAAAATTTAAGAACAAAGACTTCAAATTATTTATTATTTTTTTCATTTACTTTTATTTTTTTGATTTAATAGAACAACTAAATAATTATCTTTTCTTTACTTTTTTACAATTCTTTTAATTTTTAATTTTTTAAATTAAAACTACTATAAAATAAACAATGACATAAAAATAAACATTTCAAAGACAGAAAAGGAAAGAAGATCAGTAGAACATGTCCATGAAAAGAACTACTTTGAATTAATTATTTAAAAAAGGAAAGGGAATCAGTAGTGTATATCAATAAGAAGAATAATCATATAAAAAAGTCCTTTTTTATTTACCTGTATTTTTCTATAATTAATTTTATTTCTTCATTTAAAAAATTTTAAAAATAGTCTTGAATAAATCATACCCATGCAGAAATTTAATCATGGCCCAAACAGGGTCCAGGCTTGGCTAAACTAAGCCCTGGTCTGGTGATCTAGCCTGGGCCAAACTTGAATAAAACGCCAAATCTGGCCAGGGCCCGGTTATATCGCTAGGCTTGGCCCAAGCTTGGACCAGGCTTGGCCCTGGTTTATTATCGATCCGCGTTTTCTTTAATTTCATTATCATTTCTCAAACTTCTTCCAGAATTTGTGGTAACTTTATCTTCGGCGAAATGATAATTTTCATTTACCCTTGCAAGGTTTTGATATAAAGCATTTTCTCCAGTGATCTGATCCAAAATTTCTAAATTGTGGTATTTCATTCATTATCTCATCGGGTTCTGATTTTTGCTCATCATCTGCATTATTATCATCTATATACAATAATTTTTCTCTTTACGTTATATTCATATTTGCCTAATAGTTAAAAGTTTTAAATATCATTACATAAATTAATAACATATTTACATTTCATAATTCGACGATAACATTTTCTGAGTTTAAGATTAGAAGTCACGTGCAATCCCAATATGAAAATATTATTCAGAATCAATACAATTACTTAGTTTGCACTTTCACAGCTTGAGTATGGGATACTACTGATTGCTCGATGCCTCCAGGTTCTAAGAGTGCTTTTTATTTTAGGCATTTTTATAAATATAATTTCAATGATCACCACTTTGTAAAGTTTGACACTGAAAACTTGCAAGTAATAATTAAAAAAAGAGAATAGGACTGCGCCATCTGTCATCAATTTTAGGAATTTCGACATTAGCTGGGCCCAAGCTCGAGCCATTGCAAAATTCAAGCTAGACCCAGGCTAGGGATACCCAGCCTGGCCCAAGTCTGGAATTGTCAAGAAACTTGTCGATTTCTGCACGAGTAGAATGGAACTTAATGATAGAAAAAATTAGAAAGAGAAAGAGGTAAGTAGTAAATGTCAATGAAACGGAGAATTAAAGAACAAAGACTTTTATTTTTTCATTTGCTTTTTTTAAATTTAATCAAAAGAGAAAAGCAGTCTGTAGCATAAGTTGATGAAAAGAAAAACTAAGGAAAAAGGCTTTTATTTTTTTTTGTTTGCTTTTATTTTCATGTGATTAATTTCATTTCCTCTTGTTAAAAATTAAAAACTACTTTTTAATAAATTATAGAATAGAAATAAATGGTAAAAAATATTAAAAAAGGGAAGGGTATCCGTAGTAAATGTGAATGAAAGTGAGGACCTGAGAGCTTCGGCGGTAGAGGTTATCTGAGGTATAGGACCATTACTCACACAGCGTCGGTTCATAAAACGTTGTATTTTAATTCGAATTAGAAAAAGATTGTATATGAGTGTGGAAGAAAGAAGATGATATTTGGGGATCGACTCCAAAGGAGAGGAAATGGGCCAGATAAGGTGAGCGAGGGTATTGGTGGTGAGTAGGGCATGCTTGGGAAGGTCTCAATTCCGAACACAGTTTGGCACATCGAAAAAGTGTAAGTGCTCTAAATGTGGGAAAGAAAAGTAGTTATGGTCAATAGCATAATGTTGGAATAAATTGGCGTAATATTGGGGCAAAGCGGCATGAAATGGAGAAAAAGCAACACAAAATTGGGAAAATGTGGTATTTATATAGAAAATAGCATTAGGTTGAGGCAATGGCATAAGTTGGGGTAACGTAGTACAACGTTGGGACAACAAGCTATAATAGGGGACGGTGGCTGTGCTAAAGCCATGTGATACATGTGGCTAGGGATATGTGACTAGGAGGAGAATATAGTAGGTTTTAGTGAAATAATTAGCAGATATTTGGGGCTAAAGGAAATCCTGTGTAGAGGTAGGGGGTAGGGTAATAATGTAACATAACCTAGGTTAATGATGTATCACATAGAAAAATTTAGTACTCAGTGTAATGTGGAATATAAGGTAATGTGGCACATGGGCTAATGTGGGACATAGGATAATGTGATACATAGGGTAATGTGACCCGGGACGTAAATTTAGCCCCAGGCCCTCAAATCCTTACACAGCGGGAATAAAAGACGTTTTTACAAGAACTAAAAAAGGTGACTTACAAACCTTTGATCTATTTTTTAATAATTAAGTGGATTAGCAAAACTGAAATATAATTTTCATCAAGTATAACAAAGGTAACTAGACCATGAGATGCTCGCTTAATCCTTACTGGCTTCTGCTCTCTGCAATGCTACCATTTGACAAAGATGACATAAAGTATTCATTATCCAAGATCGTTACCCTTTACATTAATTTTAAATTTAGTTTTCCATCTTCCTCTATTCCGCATGGAAGGCGAGAACTAGGTCACCCTCTTTGATAAAGATCATCACTTTAGATGGATTATTTATGATAATTTTTCCCTGCACTCTGTAAATTAGAAGTTTAATGAAAAGCATTTATCTAAAAAAATATTAAGTCGAAATAGTATCAAAAAATATGTGTCCCTGTATAGTATATCAGGGCAAATGACATAGGAAATGAGTTTGCAACGCAATCACTAAATTTTTTAATTAAGTTTAAAGTTACAATTTTTTTAATGTAAATGCTTGGGGGGCGTTTAAAAACGATGTCATTAAGCCAGGGGGGGCGGTAATAGAGGGATAGAGAAAATGCTTGCAAAAATTAAATTAAGTTATTACATTATAATCATAATGAGAAGGTATTCATTTTTTGCGAAAACTCACTTTCGCAAATTTCTTAAAATCTTCACGTTTCAAGACCCCCTTAGTCAGAAAAAATCGTTTTCACTATGCTGTCTGTCTGTCTGGCGTCGTTGTCGTCGTTGTTATTGTTGTCATCTGTATACCGAAAAACTTTTGAAAGATTAGTCTGATTGAATTGTCCTTTAGCACACAGTTTGAGGGGTCAAAAAAAAAGATCAAGTTTGCTAACCAGATACTTTGGAGAAAAAACAAAATATTCAAAATCTAAGAAAGCAAAAGAAAAAGAACATTTTTAAACAAACAATGCACGATATGTAAAAAAGTTCAAAAAAGAAAAACTTTGCTTTTTGAAATGCTTAGAAAATTATTATAACAACTTTTGAATTTTCATGACAATTAAAAATTAAAATTTCGATCGCTCAAAAAACAATGGAAAATAAAAGTTTCCATTTTGCGGTCAAACTATGAAATATACAAAAGAAAGGTTATTTTAGAAAAACTGTGCACCCACGAAAGAGCTACAAATTTGTTAAAAATAATTTTTTGTTTGAATGTGTAGTTCTTGTTTTATTCGCAAAAATCAACATTAAAAAGATCATATTTTTGAACAAACGACATCAGCTACAAAAAAAAATACTTAGTTCTGTTTTTATCGTAAAAAACAAAATTAAACATTAAAAAATTTAATTTTTGGACAAAGGTCACAAGCTATAAAAAAATAGAGAAAAAAAAATTTGCTAAGACGAAAAAGAGCTAAAAATTTGTTATTAACAATTTTTTGACAGGACGCGTAATTTTTGTTTTAATTGTAAAAAATAACATTAAAAATAAGAAAGTTTACTTTTTTTAAAAGCAATGAAAGGTACAAAAAAATTATTAAAAAAAAAATTGTCTACCGAAAAAGTATCTAAAAATTTATTATTAATAATTGTTAGATGAGACAAGTAGATTTTCTCTTCATCGTAATAAATAGAATTAAAAATAAAAAAATTTAATTTTTGGAAAAGCCACACAAGAGACGAAGATAAATAAAAAGAAAAAAGTTTTTTAACCCATAAAGATTGACAAATTTGTAATGAACCCTTGTTATAAACATATATTAGGAATGAAAAATTAATTTTTTGGAAAAGCGATAAAAGCTGTAATAAAATGTTCAATAACAATATTGTTTTTATAGAATGCGCACTTTTTTATTATAAAAACAAGACAATAAATATACGTATGTTTTAATACCAATGCATATTATGAATTGTAATAATATAAATTTATTGAGATGATACCTTACTCAGGCTAGCTAAAAATAAAATTCAATGCAAAATAAGAAACAATTATTGAAGTAAATTATGAGAAGTGAAATTTGTACTTAATTTTGTAATATCTAAATAAGAAATCTGTTGTATGTCAAGCACATAGTTGGGAACCTTAAGAGTCATGTTAATTTGCCAACGCAAGACCGTCACTCAAATTTCCACAAGGCAATTTGACTGAAGGCCGAACGTGACAAATTGAGAAATTATTAAGGTTTGAAACGACAAGTCTGCCTATCCTAAATCGAAGCATCCTATTGTTGGGCCTTCCGCCCCATGAGTCTTTAACCCGTGGAAACCGGAAAATTCGTGCCCAGCCAGGATCCGACGCAATGTACAACCACGTGCTACCGCCGTGTTTTCGCCTCTCACATTGCGGTAGTACGGAGTTACGTACGCCTGGAACTCTCTATCTCTTTTGCTTCCACGCGCACTCACTCCCCGTTTAGCATCACTATTCCCGTCTCAACTTCCTATTCACTTTCCTCTCTCTCAGGCGTACTGGCCAGTGCTCGAAAACTCAACCGGCGAGTTCTATGGCTACACACTGTCTATTCTAATATAGTTATAATTATTATGAATTGCAGGAATATTGGGTCCCTCCACTCCCTTCAGAGAAGTAAATTAAAGTAATCAATAAATTATCAATGCTAGCGTACCCATGGACTCATGGGTACGCGTCCACCGAATAGCATATAATTATTAGTAAGTGTAATAAATTGATTAACCTTGTTTTTAATCATTAATGAATTAATATTTAAGTGTGGGGTAAATTGAGGTCGACCAGTGGTCAGGGTTATTAATTTTAAATTAAAAAGGTTTGCTTAATAATTAAAAATAAATAATAAAAAAACCACTGGGCAAACCAATGGAACTAGCTTCTAAATTATTTCAGAATATTGAAGCTAGGATAGGAATGAGCTTACGCACTAAATTTTATTTATTTGAAATAATTCTTTCTATTTTTAAATTTTAATTAAAAATTTTATAATTTCAGCCGTTTTCGGTACCGACGCGCGGAGGCC
>JAUELO010000135.1:14053778-14063928 GCA_032357855.1 Amphibolips quercusostensackenii
ACGTTTCATGTTCCAAATACGTTCTTAAAACGTCTCTGGAACATTGTATGTTATTGGAACGTTATTTGGACTGACTTATGACGTTTATGAAACGTTCTAATGACGTTCTTTAACGTTTGTGCTCACTGGGAGGTTATTTAAAGATTCCAAGAGATTTGGAAAGACTTTAGAGAATTTCGTAGGATTTTTTCGGTTTTAAGGGACAATAAAGCCTTTACGGTAAATTAATTCACAGTATTTCCTTAAATATCTTTAGATTTCATGAAATTTCGCGGGTTTTTTAAAGTTTTTTAATTTCATTTTAACGAATTGTAAAGATTTTATGTGTTTCAAGGAGAACGTTATTTTTTAATTGACATTAAAAGTCACACATTTTTTAAAACAAAGCATTCTCAAAAAACCTACTGAAATCTTGTTTTTGCATAATCAAATTTGAAATTCAAATTTGTACATTTTTAATCAGTCTTACTTGGCTAAAGAATCTAGCATAACAAATTAAAATTAATAATTTAGTAGCGATCCTGATTAATAATTTAAAAATTAAAAAACTTGAAAATAAATATTAGCGAATTTAAACTTTTGAAGCTAAACAACTTTAGCTTCAAGACCTCAATATTTAAACTTTTTCAGAATTTCGCATTTAAAACTAAAATTTTAGATAAAATTAAAGGATATTTCTCTACAGAGAGAAAATTAAAGTAATTTCAAATGATGTTGGTAAAACAAAAGTAAAAGATTGTCAAATTGACAGGACAGATGAAGCCGACAGACAAAAAGCACGCTGAAAACAAGCGGATACATAGGAGCTTTAATATGGACAAAGTGGAAGAATGAATTATAAGATTATTAATATATAATTTTTGGCAATTTTACAATAATAGTATTCTCTCTTTTTTTCTATTCTCCAGTGAAAAAAAAAGTAAAAAAATAATGGTGAGTAAGAAAATTCTGTGGTAGGGGGGCGATCGCATAGTTTTAACACCCTGAAAAACCGCGCCTGTTTTTTTTCAAAGAGTGAAGTAATCTGCCTGTATTTATAAGAAGCATATATCATTCTCTTTACATATAAAATGATTTTACGAAATTCGCTTGTTAAAATCTCGATAAGAAAATTAATTCATTGTCGCTTTTTTAAGACTGATAAGTATAGTTGACAACAGACTGAATAGAAGCTTGCCACTCTTATCAGATTTCTACATTTACTTCACAAACAGATACAAGTGAAAAGTTCCGTCAATTTGAAAATCAGTTATTCTTAGATCAGAAAAAAGTGACTTCACTCTAAAATACTTAAGAAATGGCATCGTGCAAACTGACCTTTGCTTTTACATTTGCTATACAATTGGTTATCGATGTGGTTCCGTCATCATTTTCCAGAGTTCAGCCATTAACATCTATTAGAGTGGATCCGATAGTTCCAGTTAATTCTCGCGGTTGGTACATTATTGGAGAAAGAGTTCCAGGCGACCGACTTGTACTCAATAAAGAAATAGTGATATCGGCCAGTCAAAGAGGTGTCCGTGAACACCCTGAAGTACTATCAGCCCAACCGGGCAATATAGTAACGCAACTTAAACTCAAAAGTTGGAAAAACCATCATTCTATAGGAGAAGAAATCCACGAAATCGGTTATAGTCCAGATTATGACAGTGTACTAATATTATTTAAAAGTCTACCGAGGAGAGATATCCAGTTCACAGCATCATTGTGGGCTCGCGTTAATCTAACTTATTCATCAAGTTAATGTCGATAAACTCCAAAATAAAATTTTGTTGAATGCAACTTATGCTTTTATGTATTGAAGTATGTGATTGTGAATATCAAACTCACTTATATTTAGTTGTAATTAAACAACCTAACAACAAAGTTAATAAAATTAATTTTCAAGAAACTTTATTCTAGTGTGACATTATTTTTTTCCTTTCATCTTATATTATTAAGAATTCATTAAAATATTGTTAAGTTTTTCCCAAACTTTATATTTGAATTAAAAAGTGTAAAACCGGCTAGAAAGAAAAGTTTAATGCAAATAAATATTTATATATTCTCTTAGTTTAGCATTTTAAGAGAATTTCAAGATCTAAATTGAGATAATCGGCAAAAGCTTTTAGAAATTTAGTGATTAAGGGAAAAATATTTTTTGTGTAGGCTTTTGAAATCGACGTTGAGATTCGATTCTCGATTCTCAAAAAAATGTCAATTCCGAGAGTCGAAGAATCGCCGAAAAGAATCGATTTCCTCACATTTAAAAAGCCTGCCATTATTTAAAATTTGATTTGAGTTCATTAATTTCGATTTAGATTAACAATTATAATGATAATCAAGATTATTAATCAATCAAATGTAATAGTTATTATTTATTATTATTATTAATAATTTGTTCAAGAATAAACAAAAAGTAATTATTTTGAAAGTTATATATTAGGTTTTATTTTGACATAATATCAATATTTCAAACTCAAAATTAGAGTCCCGCCGAAAATTAGTGAATTAAATTATTATTAATTAAAACATTATCCTTTTCGAAATTAATTTTTCTTTAGAAAAAGCATTGTAACAATGTCGGATATTTCGCAGTCCTACTTGTAAGACTATAAAAATATAAAATATTAAAGACCTTGAATTCCAAAATTTACTTCCACTTTATAATAAAAGTATGTGAATCAATATTTCCACTTACAAAATAATGTGGAAATTTACTGTCACCTTAGAAATGATTAATATTTCAAATTTAAAATTAGGACTGAACCAAAAATTATTAAATTATCTTTTTAGGAATAAAATTTTCCTGAGAAACACCTAGCAAAGAACAAGCTAACTCTCACCACACATACATTTTATAGGTATTAATCCAAGTTTGTTAAAATTTCTTCATCGCATTGTAACAATGTCGGATTTCTCGTAGTACAGATTATAATAATTTTAAAATATGGAATATTAGAGATATTAATCTCCAAAATTCCCTTGTACACTGTTGAAGAGGATGCAAATAATTCTTTCTGCTTACAAAAAAGTGTGGAAATGTACTTCATCTTTAGAAATTAATATGAAAATTTATTTCCATCTTAGATAAAAACTTACTTTTTTTCAGATGGCGCGTTCTCATATTACATGACATTATTTTCGATCCTATTACTTCACTTCTTTTAAGTATTTCTTAAATGCATTTCTGACGCATTTTTTTCATTCTGGAAAATAAAAAAATGCCATAAGATCTTTCAGATTCTTCTTTGGCAATTTCAAAAATGTTTTTAAATGATCTCCTCAAATTTATCTCTCGAAACAAGAATCATTTTAATTTTTCATAGGAACCTAAAATCATATTTTGAATATCTTGAACAATAATGAAAATTTTTTTAGAGTTTCAATTTTTTTTTAAACTTTGGACATAAATAAAGTTTTTGAAATATTTCAAAAACTTTTGGGAATTTTGTACAATTTTGGAAATTTTTTGAAAGTTTCAAATTTTTTAAGAGAGTTTGGAGATTATTAAAATTTTAAAAAAATTTTTCATATTTTGGAAATTTTTAACAATTTTGATAATTTTTGGAAAGTTTCAAATTTTTTTTCAAAGTTTGACAATTATTAAAAGTTTTTGAAAAATTTAAAAAATTTATAAAATTTTTTAAAGTTTGACAAATTTTAAATTATTTAAATTTTTAGAAATTTTATAAACGTTCGAAATTTTTAAAAATTTTGGAAACTTTGGAAACTTTTGGAGATTTTTTTAACGTTTAAAAATCTTTTGAATTATTAAAATTTTTAGAAATTTTAAAAAAGTTTGAATATTCTGGAAATTTTTAACAATTATGGAAGTTTTTTCAACTTTCAAATTCTTTCAAAAAGTTTGAAAATCATCAAAATTTTTGTGAAATCTTGAATATTTCGGAAATTTTGAACAATTTTGGAAAGTTTTTGAAAGTTTCAAATTTTTGTAAAGTTCAGAAATTATTAACATTTTTAAAATTATGTCAATTTTTGGTAATTTCAAAAGTTTGAAAATTTGGAAAATTTTGGGAAATTTTGAAAACTTGGAAATATTGATAATTTTTAGAAATTTTGTTGAAAAGTTTGAAAAATTTCGGAAATTTTGTAGTTTTGAAAATTTTTTTAAGTTAAAAATGTTTTAAATTATTAAAATTTTTTAAAATTTTTAAAAAGTTTGAATATATATATATATATATATATATATAATATGTATAAAAAGATTCAAAAAGACGCGGATGCAAGTTGATGCATGTGGATGCAGGTCAAAGCAAAACTGTGGTGCGACATGCGACTGGCCGCACTAGGATCCAACGTGAAAAGAGAGGATCGACTTTGATTTCGCGGTGGAGAATAGATTCTGCTCTCGATTCCGCCAGGCAGAATCGATTCTCGAGCGCTAAGAATCGATTCCTTCAAAGAAATAGTTAAAGTGTTAGGAATAATGAAAGATGGAAAGGCACCTGGAATAGATGAGATTCCAAATAAAGTCTGGAAATATGGAGGGACAGTACTAAAGGAATGGGCATGGATAATGTGCAATAGAGTATGGAGAGGAGAGGGGTGGCCAGAATTATGGTAAGAAGGAGTAGCGGTACCCATAGTTAAGAAAGGCAAAGGAGAGGAGGTTAAAGATTATAGGGGAGTGACGCTGATGCCAATATTGTATAAAGTATATGTAACAATTTTGTCAGAAAGATTAAAGAAAGAAGTTAAAGAAAAAAAGGTAGTGCCACCGAATCAGACTGGGTTTAGAAAAGAAATGGGGGTGATGGACAACATATATGTTCTGAATTATCTGATCAATAAAAGGAGATATGGTGAGAGAAAAAGCGCAAAAAGATAAATTAAGTACAAGAGCGGGAAAGAGGGCATGGCAATTTGTGACGAAGTTAAAGGAGGGAAAGGGAGGGAGGTTAGCGAGAAAGTGTTTGAAGGAGGTAGAAGAAAGGTGAGGGAGGGCGATAGAACTAACAAGATGGGAAGAAAAAAGAAGGAAGTTCTTTAGTGCTAGATATATGGGAGAGAGATATGGAGTATGTTATGAAGAATTGGAAAAAAGGGACAGGGAAAGACGATTTAAGGAAAGATGGGAAATGATTGAGGAATTAAAATATAATAAATGGTATAAGATAATAGAAAAAAAAGAAATACCAGAGTATTTAGAAAAGGGATGGGGAGAGAGAAGATGGACCAGAAAAGCAAGATTTAGATTGGGAAATGAGGTAAGGGTGGAAATGTATTGGCAAAAGAAAAACAACAGAAAGTGTAGAATATGTGAGTGAGAGAAGGAAACATAGGAGCATGTATGGGAAGGATGTAGAAGAGGAATGGAAAATCAAGGAAGTTGTCAAGAGAATGTCGTAAAGATTCTTGGGGAGGATGGAATGGGTGAGGAGTGGGTGAAGGAGTTGGAGGGGCTAGAGGGGTAAATGAGAGAGAATGAAAGAATGGATGTGGAAAATATGGTAAAATGAAAATGAGATAGAAGAGAAGTGAAAGGAAAAAGGAAACGGAAGTTGCATAGACTAGAAGCGTAAAGATCTGTGAGTAATTATTATACAGTAGTATAAGTAGCTTAAGTTGCGTATGCGCTCGCTTCCACTCACTTGCTCTCACTTGCTCGATCTCTCGCTCTCGCTTTCGATCGCTCGCTCACTTTTTCGACATATATGTAATATAGAAGTGAGAATCTAGATATAAGAAT
This sequence comes from Amphibolips quercusostensackenii, assembly GCA_032357855.1. Lineage (NCBI taxonomy): Eukaryota > Metazoa > Arthropoda > Insecta > Hymenoptera > Cynipidae > Amphibolips > Amphibolips quercusostensackenii. The sequence continues at coordinate 14,059,471 of JAUELO010000135.1, forward strand.
TAATGTAAATAGTTGTAAATAATTTTAAATAGTAAAGATTAGTAAACACACAGTTGTAAATGGTTTTGTAAAAAACGGAGGTTCTGTAAACCCTTTGGGGACACATAATGAATGAAGAAGAACAAGGATCACGAAGGAGTTAAATCCCAATATAAATCTATGTATTATTGGTAATTAAGTTTCACTTATGTTTTACTGTTAATTATTTATTTTCATAAAATAAGATTTTTTTTAATAATCGTAATGAGACTCAAAATATTTATTAAGACATTTGAAAAATCAGGGGCTATATTAACACCAAAAAGTTTGTGTTGTTGTGGTTTCGAAAATCATTATGATAAAAAATCATTCGTCATTGCTTAAATTTGATACTTAAACTGCTTACATAGAAGTTTTGTGTAAACTCATCGTAGTGTCAGAATGATTTGGCATTTAGATATACCATTCTATGGTAAAAATAAAGGAACCCTTAATCAACAGTGTGATAACAAAAAACTATTTGTTTCTTAAAACTCACATTTTTCAAAAATTGATAGAAAGTTTTTTCAAAAGGCAGTATTTTTCGACCGAGCTTGACGTAGAAATCCTCGCCCATTTAAGTGATTTAACAAAAGTTTAAAATTAAAGATATGTTAAAATGAAGGCTTGTTTTCTAAAATAATTAAAACTAGATTTTCTCAAAAACCACAATTCAAAAAATTGGTCTTTTTTATAAATAGCTGGTAATACGTATTTACATATCTCGTGTGTTTCGTTCTTGGAAAACCAGTGGTTTACATTAAAAAAATTACTTTGAAAAAATTAAACTTTTGTACTTTCTCCAAAACAACGAAAGGTTAAGAAAAAATTCAATTAAAGTTGAACTATCCCGACAGATTCAACAAAAAAACACATGTTACTCTTCTGTGACAGCTTGCAGTTTTACGAGAATATTTAACAAATTCTATTGAAAAAATGGTCTTGGCCTCAAAAATGTTTTCGTCTGCTTAGAACTGATGAAATACCTTTTTTTATATTAGTCAATATTGTTACTTTTTATTAACTATCTTCAACTTCTGGAACAATTATTATTTGTAAATACATTTTTTTCCGTCAATATATCAAAAATTTACAACTTCTCCGAATAACTTAAACTATTTAATTTTAATTGAAAATCAAAACACGTATTATTAACAAGTTAGTTCATGACATTCAGAAAAACTAAGAATTTCATCAAAAAATGTGTTAAAAAATTTAAAATTTGTATACCAATTAAGGGTAAGTAATAAAAATGTCATCATAGAAGAATCTAATAAAATTAGTTGAATAATTTCTGATTTAATTCAATTAGATCATATCACTCAGAGGAGGTCTACATTTTTTTATTTTATGTTCGAAAAGATGCTTTAGAAAATGGAAATTGTTAAAACAATTATAGATAAGTAATGAAAAATGTCATGACAGAAAATGCTAATAAAATCAATAATGGGCAAGTACTGAGAATACCAGGTATACCAGGATTCTATTAGGTTTGTTGAAAATTTGGCATTAAGCGGCACTTTTCTGCCTTATTTCAGTAAAAAGTTACATTCAAACAATATGAATTTGTTTAAATAATGAACAACAAATTCAATTAACTAGCGTAATTTGTTATATTACCTTATTATTACATCTCGTTGTGAAGGTGCTGAATAATTTGCAAAAAATGTAAAAAAGTATTATTTAAAGAAAATAAAATTGTTTAACACTAGGAAGACCGAAGCTGACCGTATCACCTGTACTACAGTGTGGGTCAATTTGACCCATGTGGTATCGTGGTTGTTATTATAGTTTGAGCAATGTGCAATTAATTCTTAATGACGTGGATTTATGTAATCGTTATGTGATAAAGTGATAGTGTCATATTTTCCACACAAAAAAAGCGATTTTCATCTTTTCCAACGTAAGGAAACCCGTTCAAGGTAAGCCCGTGCTTGGCGTCACACAGAAGCCAGTATGTGATGCCAGATTTGTCTACCTTACTAAACATAAACTGAAGAAATAGGCAACAGCATTAGCAGACATACAGCTGTTCATCTGCGCTCACATGCTAAATAGATTTAAAGCGTGCACCAGTGCTCTTCACAAATTTATTCCAAATCTCCGAAACTAAACAAAATATGTCAAAAATCTTTTTTGAGCTCTTATGGGACGATTGTCGTATAGTTATTTCCTGAAGCTCAATGTTCCGTAAACACTTGACGCAAATGCCGTTCATATTTAAAGGAAGAGCCTAATTCATGCACTAAACTTTTTTGTTTGCAACTCGAAATGAGCGAAAAAGGAAAAAGTAGGGAGGATCCCCATATTCAGACTAATTACTTAATCGATGATTCTCAGACAAAATAAGAGTAGGACAGTCATAGACTACCTTCTGTGTCTGTATGAAGATTGCAGCACGTGGTATCTGGCGAATATTTGAGTGTATATGCAGTATATTTTGCGCGTAGGTATTAAAACATGCATAGGTCAAAATGACCCAAGTGGTACTTCAAGGTATACATGACGTATTTTAGCAATAATAATATCAGCCGCTATGACATAAATGACCAATGTAAGGCAAAATACTTGATCCTCGTTCAAGGGCGGTTTTTGGGGCATGCTGAAAGGGGTTGAGGTATTTTAAATAAATAATGAATCCATACGTCAGATTCGCGGAAGTGATATTAAAAAGTCCAAATTACTTACACTCGTTTTGTTAAAATGTACGCTTTCCAGACCTATATTCGTAAAAAAGCAGGGGTTTTCCCATACAATTTCAATAAGGACTTAGAGGAAAAACAATTATTAAAACAAATGAAATTTATTTAAGTTATTATAAATTGCATTAAAATGTTGATTAATGTTCCACTAGGCAAGCGATAATAATTTTTGGTTAAAAAACAAGAATAAAGTAATCATAAGTGCTCTCAGTCTCCCGCAATATTTAAACACACCTAAATATCATGTTTCTTTTCTCAGATTTGGAACCGAATAGCGAAGATCGTTGCCCTCTATGAAAAAAAAATAGTCAACATAGGTAACTTGTGCCTGCAAAAAAGGGTTTTTTGCCTATTAACGCGTTAATTGAGTCATACAAACCTCCCCCTTATCAAATTTCCCACCCCTGCTACTTCTGTATTCCTCTCTTCCACTCTTCTTGCTTTAATCTTTGCCACCATGTTTCACAACTTATTCTCCTGTTCTCGCTTCCAAAGTTTACACTCTCGTTTTTTTACTTCTTTTCCCCAGCTATTACATCCTATCCCCTAAACACACTTATTACTAATTATTTTCCCTACTCTCCCTGAATTACACTCCCTTCCCTATGTTCCCCTTCCTAACATTAACCTTTACTTCTTTTACTCCTCCACATTTTCTATACTTTACCTACTGTTCCTTCCCCTACTCCCCCCATGCCGCACCATTCAATTTCCTTTTACCTCTCAATTCAATTTCCCTACTTCTCGTCTTCTGATTTTTCTTACATTTCCTACTTTCTATTCCTTCATTTCAATAATTACCCCTACTTACCCTTCGATTATTTCTTTTATGTCGTCATCAAACCCTTACTCATTTTCTCTACATTCGCTCCGCTTATTGCGCCTATTTCCTCTACTTCCCCTTTATTTCCCATTATTTCCCCTACTTAGACTCCGCACATTTTCCTTAATTTCCTTCACACCTTAACCTTTCCTGTAATTGACCTACCTTCTCTTACTAGAATAAACTCCCCTAGTTTCCCTCCTTAGAATTTCATTACTTCCCTTACTTCTCCATCCCGTATTTACATCATTTCCCCTTCTTACCTTATTTACCTTAATTTTTTCTATCAACTAATTAACCAACTTTCCCTCCCCTGATTTCCCCTACTATAATTCCCTTATTTCTCCTCACACCTCTACTCACCGCTTACTTTCCATCACTTACCCTTCTTTGATTTCCCTAATTCTTTCTATTTACTCTCACTTTCCATACTTTTTCTTATAATTTCCTCTTACTTTACCACCATGCAAAAAAGTATGACGGATTAGCAGACATACATCTGACTGAAACTATAAGGGTTGTTACCCTGGGATGAGAATCTTAAAAATATTCTTTCAAACTATTCTAGCACTTATCTAAACACATATCTAAGCAGTTGTTGTCTCTCTTTTAATCATACATATCGATGTTTGAGGAGCACTGTGCCTAAAAGTAATAGGGTACCTGTCATGATCGCGTCCCGCGACGCTCTTCCAAGCAGAGTATCTGCGAGGGTGCTTTACCTCATCACCGACACATATGAACTTCGCGCTTGCGCGTTTCTCCGTCTCTCTTGCACCTACATCATGACCCCCGAACTAGAATCATCATCGACCTCACTCCAATGCAACCCTTCCGCATGCACCCGAACGGGACAGAGCCAGCAAGAAAGAAAAGAAGCTAGCGAGACAGAGCGAGACGCCCGATTGGGTACTG
>JAUELO010000135.1:14140294-14152346 GCA_032357855.1 Amphibolips quercusostensackenii
ATTAAACCAAAAGCATTTAACAGCGATAAGGCTTACAAAGCGAGCATTAGCCCGCGATACGCGCAAATTTGTAGATATAATTAAGGCTGATAGAGCCTTAAGCAAATAAACTTTTTTTTAGTCTAGAATTAAATCAAATTGAACAATTACTTTAATCGTAGATGTTTTGAAAATTTTATAATATTTGCAAGTAAACCTCTTCCTTTTATCTAAGACGAGCGCACAGTGCGAAAACTGAAATGAGCCGAGCGCGAGGCAAAAAGTATCTAAGCGCGTAGCACGAGGTACATACTTTGACAAGCGCGAAGCGCGAGGTAAGTATATTCTTGAGCGCGAAGCGCGAGATACAGCAGTAACGCGCCCTCGGCGCGCTCGAACTTGCGAGCTGTGCGCGAATCGTGCCTATGAGAATGTTTCCGCGAAGCGGGCAGATTTTTTAACAAAGATTTATCACTTTTTTTTAAATTAACTATTTTGTTTAAAAAATTTTTTACTTGATTTGGAAATTTATCTTTTTGTGCTAAAAACTCAACTGTTTACTTGAAAATATATGTGTTTTACGTATGTCGTCCGTAATTTGTATATTAAAATTATTTAATTTAAATTCTGCTCACGAAAATAGGTATGCTCGACTTTAATAAAATTGCCAAGTAAAGCATTAAAGTTTATGAATGCAAACCTTTTTATATTTCTACTCGTGAGGGTGAAGTTCGATAAACTTTGGTATCGAAAATTCTTAAGTTATTTTTCTCATCACGCGGAATCTCCAGTTTCTCCGCACAGCGAAGCCAATTCAAAATTTATGAAATACGAATCATGGCGAGAATCGTCGCTGAAGAGAAAGTCCACCGGACTCAGGTTTCACAGCTCTACCATAAATTCAATTTAAACTTCTCTATGCCCCTAAGAATGACAGCGTAGGTCCCCTTCTCATTTCTCGTTGCTTGCATATCTCCAGAACTTTTGATTTCACAAAGTTGCTGAAAATTAGTCCACATAAATATACATACACTTCCATTAGAAAGTTTACGCACATTAACTTTTTTCGAAAATTTATTACATCTATCATCTAGTACCGGAAAATCAGGGATCACAGTCTGTCCTCTTTTTCACCTAATCCCTTTTCTTTCCCTTGAAAAAAAGAATTCCTTTAAAACATCTAACATTAATGATATTGACTTAATTTTTCCCTCTTTTTCCCTTTTTTACTAGGTTTTCACTCATTTTTTAAGAATCATAAACAGAAAGTTTAACCATTATAAAATACGCTAATTTAAAAGAGATTATTTTTGAATTTTCGATAATGACGAATTCAGATGTTTCTTTAAGAGAGGATTTCGGAGCGAATATATCGCTGATGATTTATTTGACAAAATTACTCAAAGGATGAATCGATTCTGTAGTTTTAAACCGAAAACATCTTTATAGAGGTACAGGCTTTACACGCTAAAAGGCTGTTATTTCTAACATAATAGAATAATTCTGAACCAAATATTTGACGTTTTAACTGATAATATGAATTTTCAACCAGGAAAATTAATTTTCTGTTAGGAAAGACTATTTCTTAACCAAAGAGATAAATTTTCATCTCAAAAAAATGAGTCTGCAACAAAAAAAGTTTTATTCTTAACGAGAAATGTGATAGTTGATATCTCAACTCAAAAATGATTTTTATTTTTAATCAAAAACAATAGTATTCCTTAAAAAAGAAGACTTTTCAAAAAAATAGTGAATTTTGCAACCAAAATAGATTTTATCAACCAAAACAGATTTTTCATTAAGGAACAAATAATTCAACTAAATTGTTGAATTTTTAAAACAAAAAGACTAATTGTCTATGAAACTATCTAAATTTTATGACGAAAATATGAATTTTCATCACGAAGTTAATTTTTAACTAAATATATGAATTTTCAACTAAAGGAAATAATCTTTAATAAAGTAGTTTATATTTTAATTAAGTAGCAGAACTTTCAACCCCAAAGAATAAGTTTTCAACGAAAAATTTAATTGTTGACTTCTAAATACTTTTCAACAGAATCGTTAAATTCTCAATGAGATAATTAAATTTTTGACAAATTAATAAAGATTTTAACCAAGAAAAAGTTTTTTTAACAGAAAACATGAATTTTTTACCAAATATTTGAATTCTTATCAAAAAAAGATAAATTTGTAACCAAAAATGGAATAGTTATAAAAGTTAAACAAATTAATTTTTGACAAAAGAAAACATTTGTTAAGAAAAAAAAATTTACATTTTTCACCATTTAATAAAATTTATAACATCAAAAAAAATCTACAAAGACGATGAATTTATAACCAAATAGTGCAATTTTATACTTGAAAAGATAAATTTTTAACCAAAAATGGCATTGTTAAGTTTACAGTTTAGAGAATTATTTTTTAGCAAAAAAAAGGCATTTCGGACAAAATTGTTCAATTTTCAACCAAAGATATGAATTTTCAAATAAAATTATAAATCTTTCATAAAAAAAATTATTTAGAAAGTAGTTCCACTTTTAAAAAAGTATTTGAATTTTTAACCAAAAAGGATAGATTCTCAATAAAAAAATCTAATGCCCGATATTTTAACTAACAACGATTTTCACACAAAACTAAAAAAATTCTAGTTTAACTAAATAGACAAATTTTTAAAAAGAGAGTTAAATGAAAACCAAACTGTTGATTTTTCAATCTGAAAAGACGAATGTTTTAATAAATTGTTGACCTTTAAAGGCGAAAAGATCTATTTTTAACAAGAAAGTAAATTTTTATCAAAATAGTTAAATTTTCAACTTGAAAATATGAATTTTCTACAAAAAGTTAATTTTTAACCAATTATTCGAATTTTCAACCCGAAAATGCGAAATTTTAACAAGAAAGTTAAATTCTCAACCAGAACAGAATTACATATTTTCAAATAAAAAGTTGCAGTATTACAAAAAAAGGTAAAATTTTCAGCAAATAAGACAAATTTTAAACAAAAAATGATTTTTTAGTCAAGAGCGAAAAAAAGTGTCAACCTAGTTATACACTTTTTGATTTTGGATGACATACTTTTGAGTCCAGATAACACAAGGTGTTTTGGACTACTCAGTATCAAAGTTCCAGAATGTCTAGGCTTAAAAATTTTCAGAAAATGAAAAAAAAAAATGATTTTAAATGGACTCATCTTAATATGTAATGAAATATGTAAAACGATGTATCATAGAAGTGTATGATTCTTTTGGTTGTAAAAAGAAAATTTTGAAAGTCGGAAATAATATGCAAAAAAGTAATATACAAATATATGGAAATAAAGAGAGGTATAGGGACCTTATAAGAGAGTTGCGACGGTTATATCCGGAATATATACTCTTCTTCAACAAAATTCTAAGTCACTCATGTATTTCTATCAGTGAAAAGAGCTAAAGTATTAAATAGACATTTAAAAGCTTAAAAAAACTTGTAATACAAAAATAATATAAAACTTGCTAAAGAAAATGCGACACTATCAGAGGGCACAATCGTTCAATATTTGTAAGATGCTCATGTAAAATAAAAAGTTTTTAATAATAAATGACATTTCCTTTTTTCTGAAAAAAATCTTCTTTCTCACTCAAAATTGTACTACTAAATTGCTGTGATTCCTAAAATATATTTTTTTTAATTAAGAAATTACTAAAGCTTCATAAAATCAGATTAATATGCTGACATAGAAATTCGTATAGCATATTCCGTATTCAAAACCAAGCTTTGTTTTTTTTTCATACACTTGATCGACAATGAGGCTGGAGAGCTCCTATTTCACTACCCTCTCTTCCTCTGCAGCCGTATGTCTCTCTTAACCATACGGAAAACGCAAGGCTTTAGAGTGGCTGTTAATTCGGCGTACTCTCATCTCGTCACACAATAAGCGTGAAACGCCAATTCATACTCCGCACCTCGTGTATTCATTTTCGAGAACAAAAATGTTTTTTCAATGGTGCAAGCGTACAAACTCTGATGCGAAATTTTGACAGGAAACCCCTTCTGGAGTACGTGTACTAATATTTAAATATAAATTTGACTAAAAAAATTTTGTGTAAATTCATTTATTATACAAAAAAAATATCATCTCGTTATACAATGAACTTTAAATGCCAATTAATTCTTTGCCCCTCGCGTATTCGCTTTTTAGCATAAATATGGTCTTTCAATAGTGCTAGCGTACGAAGTCTGATGTAAGATTTGGAGAGGAGATACCTCCTCAAGTCTATACAGTAATATCTAAATAAAAAATGTATTTGAATAATTAACTAATATTCAGTTAGCATACAAAAAAAGGATAACATCTCGTCAAACTATGAGCATAAAGCGCCAATTGATACTGCTCACTTCGCGTATTCTTTTTCGAACACATAAATGTTCTCTCAATGGTGAAAGAGTACAAACTCTGATGCAAAATTTCTACAGAGAACCCCTCTCGGGTCCCTTCAGTAATATTTGAATTAAAATTCATTAATTTTTTAAAAATTTAGTTCATATATATTTATTATAAAAAAGTTTTTATCTTGTCGCACGATGCGCGTGTACCGCCAATTCATACGCTGCACATCCTGTATTCATTCGCAAGCCTAAAAATCTTCTTTCAGTGGTGCAAGCGTACATACTCTGATGCAAAATTTATGCAAAAAGCCTTTTCTCGTGTCCCTTTAATAATATTTAAATACAAGTTCTATTCAAATAATTGAGCTCATATTTAGTTATTATACGAAAAAGGTATCAACTCGTCACACAATAAGCGTAAAACGACAATTCATACTCCGCACCTCATGTATTCGTTTCCCAGCACAAAACTGGTCACTTAATGCTGCAAGCGTACGAAATATGATGCGAAATTTGAACAAGAAACCACTCCTTGAGTCCCTATAGTAATATTTAAATATAAATATTATTTACACAATTTAGTTATTATTTAGTTGATACAGAAAAAGATTTCATTTCGCAAACAATAAGCGAGAAACGCCAAATTATAATTCGCACTTCGTGTATTCGTTTTCAAGCACAAAAATGGTCATTTAGTGCTGCAAGCGTACGAATTATAATACGAAATATGAACAGGAAACTCCTCCTTGATTCTATTTAGTAATCTTTTAATACAAATTCAATTCCAAAAAATAAGTTAATATTCATTTATTGTTGAAAAGTATTTCATCTTGTGGCACATTCAGCGTAAAACGCCAATTCATACTCCGCACATCGTGTATTCATTTTCGAGCTTTGATGCGAAATTTTGGCAGGAAACCCCTTCTCGAGTCCCTTCAGTAATATTCAAAAAATTCGGATAAAAAATTTAGTTAATATTCACTTATCAAAAAAAAAAGATTTTATCTCATCATACAATGAGCGTGAAACGCCAGTTCATATTCCGCACATCGTCTATTCGTTTTCGAGCACAAAAACTGTCATTTTATGGTGCAATCGTATGAAATCTGCTGTGGAATTTGGCCAGGAAACTCCTCCTTAAATCCCTTTTTAATATTTATATGAAAATTTTGTTCAGAAATTTATTTTATATTCATTCATTATACCGAAAAAATATCATCTCGTCACATAATAAACATATAACGCCAATTTATACTCCGCAACTCGTGTATTAATTTTTAAGCAAAAAATGGTCTCTCAATGATGCTAGCGTACCAAATCAGATGTAAAATTTGAACATGAAACCCCTCCTCGAGTCTATTTCGTAATATTTAAATTTAAATTAAATATAAATTATTCAAATAATATTAAGTGATTATACAAACGAAATATTATATATATATATATATATATATATGTGTGTGTGTACCTGCTATTATCACGCCTGCTACAAAGACATCAAATTGAATTATTCTAAGTTCTCTCAATTCTACTGAATCACATGAATTCAAAAATATTTCATAATTCTTTTTAATCCATCCTGAAGTCTCTTAGGCTCTTTTTAAATACTTAAGCATTTTATTCTATTCTTTTAAATTCCCTTGATTTCTTATCATTTCACTCCAATTTCACTGAAATCAAAGAAATATGTTTGACATTTTAGATTTACCTTCAATTTGTGTAAATTTCGTCCAATTTTCTTATTTACCATAAAATCCACCAAATTCAGTTAAATTCTATTTAATTTTTTTTTTTTTTTTCGTTTCTCGATTTTATAACACATTCGTTTAATTTCAGCTGGATTTTTGATCAATTTCATCGAATTCTTTTAAATTTGGAAAAGCATTAGGCACATAATCAATGCACAATTATTACTTTTAATCACTTTTTTGGATATAAAATTGTGAATTCTTTTGATAAAATTTTTGTTTTCTGATAGGCGTTAATTAAAAAATATTCAATTAAAAACATTTTTAAAATAATTAAATTTTGAATGCTTACTCTCTACACGGATTCATTTTATATGTCACGAATTTGATTTTTTTATTCTAACGTTTGAAATTTGTTATTTGTGCTGTAAAATGTTAAAAGCTTTGATAATTAAACCAAACAATTTCAAATATTTTAATCTAAAACTATTATATATTTCCAAACACTTTCAATTTAAAAATCTTTTATTTTAAATGATTTAAAAGAAAAAATGACTATTAAACTATCAAAATTTGGTATGATGAAACATTTTTTGAAGTTAATTGTTCATAACGATTAACATGTATATCTAATTAATTATTCATTTTTCTTTACTACCTGTGTATTAATTATAATCAGTGGTGATTCCATTTAAGCAATTTTATTCAAAATAAAAAATCACATTCTTGAAATTGCTGATTATGTCACTATATTTGTTTATAATGCTGCACGTCAAATTAAAGTAAATAATAAAAAAGTTTGAGCACCCTAAAAATTTAACTCTGAGAATTTCTAAAAAAGATGATTAAAAAAAAGCCCGTAGAAGAGTATGAAGCAAATTTGTGGTTTTGACCACTGTGCGTCTACATGACCAGCTGTCACTTTTTAATTCAAAAAATCCTAAATAAAAGAATTATAAGAGAGTGAAGAAAAAAAAGCATGACCGTGAACGAAATCCGGCGAAGATTATCTCTATGTATTATAAAAAGATCTCGTCGCCGCTGCCAATCTTTCAAGAATCGAGGCCCTGTGCCATATTGCCCCGTGTGCCAAATTACATTCGGTGCAAAATTGCCTCATGAGCCCGTCGACCAAGCCTACTTAATATAAAAAATACTTGAAGTTATGGTATGCAACTTTTAATTGAAAAGTTATCAGCAGACGCCTCGATTAGGGCGGAATGAACCGTGAATTAATAGCGACCTCCGTCATCGTCCATTTCGGCTTTTCGTGAAGGCACATATTTCTTTATCGTAAAATTGGATAAGCAGCCTGCAAGTAAATGCAAAATTTTATTCAGCGGTGTGCACAGATGAAAACAGAATACTATCTCATTAGTTTGCGTCCTCTCTAATTGGTGCATCGATTATACCAATTATCGTTTCCTACTCGAGAGATTAGCTAATGGCAACGATCGGTCGATCCAGTAGTTACGTGGCATAACTGGTACACGTGGGTGGACGACCATGAGATCAGTTCTATTGAATGTGACACGTATAGTCCTGAATATACGGGGTGTTGGTTTTGTGAGTGAAGGGTTTTTTTTAACCCCGAGTGCATTAATGAGTTTTCATTCATTCGTATCAGGTAACTTGGTCCAAAAGCTCCAGACCCCTCGCACGTTCCTCACACTTCTCTATCACATGTACTCCCCTTCCCTTCTCTTCACAATTCTTTTGCTGCTTCTTAAGAAAAAGAAGAGCTAAGACACTCTACTAGCTACGCAAGTCTGGACGAATGAACCTGCGGAAGAAAGAGAAAGAAGAAAGGAAGGATTGCAAAAAGTCAAAAATAAAGGTGCAACCGGTTTGCTCGCCTCCGGACGGTGGCTAGTATTCAAGGCTTCTTACAAGAAGTGTTCTTCCACCTGACGCTTCTTTCCGGTTTTTCACTGCTTCCTTTTTCTTATTCCTTGAGTGTGGGTGAATTAAGCAATCTTAAAATAGTTCCAGTTAGTGTTTGGAATTTAAAGTTATGGCCTTTATTATGATAAATATTGATTCTTTTGAATTATTAGAAAAACTATGGGCAAGTGGAGGTCTCGGACTCACGCTACTTCCAACACTTTTTATTAATTTTTTTTCAAGAAGGTAACTATTTTTCTCATATTTAAAAAAATAACAATAGTGCTACTATTTTTTTTAAATGCTCGCTGATGTAACTATTTTTTACTTTGTCTTTTCAAAATGTCTCGCCAGATTAGCTAAAATGACATATCCGCAATCTCAAAAAATATATATTGTACACAATTTTATAGAATCTCCAAACATTTTGAAAATGTAAAAAATTGAAATATATTTCAAGAAGATTCGAAGAAATTTCAAGAGATTGAAAAATTTTCACTAGATTTTTAAAGGGTATAAGGATATGAAAGGATTTTAAAGACAAAGAGGGATTCAAGGATATTTGAAAAATTTTAATGAAGAAATTTAGAGAGTAGATAGAAATGGCATAACAATTTATGTTACTTCTAGGGATTTTAAGGGATTTCTATGGATTTCATTGGATTTCGTGGGGCCTTAGACGACTTGAAATTTTTAACATTTTGTGATGAATTGTAAACAATGTTAAAAGACTTCTAAATGTTGCACGAGATTTAAAAAGAGTTCAAGGGATTTCACAAGATCTAAAGGGTCTTAAATATTCCGAAGCATAAAAAAAAGTTCACTCTAAAATTTTTGCAGATTTCAAGGAATTTTCATGTCATTTATAGAATTTTAAGGGATTTTAAAAGTTCTCAGAAATTTAAACGATTTATTAGATGGACAAAAATAAAAGATTCCAATAAGGTTAAAATTATAAGAAATGTTCATACATTTTAAAAGATTTTAAAAAATTAGAGAGTTTTCCAGGGATATCAGAAAATTTCTACTGAACTCAAGGGACTAAAAGCTTTCAGGGTATTGTAGGAAATTTTAAGGAATTTCAGAATATATCAGAGATTTTGAAGGACCTTCAAGTGCCTTATTAATTTTCAAGAGGGTTTACGGAATTTTTAGGCATTTCACAACATTTGAGGGAATCATTGGTTAAAAAAAACTGAAAGATTCCATAAGGATAAGATTATAAGTAATTTTCATACATTTTAAAAGATTTCAAAAAATAAGAGAATTTTCCAGGGATTCAAAAAAATTTTAACAGAATCTAAGAGTCTTTAAAAGATTTCAGAAAATATTAACTGAATTTGAAGATTTTAAGGGATGCAAATCTTTAAGGGTATTCCAAGAAATTTTAGGGAATATAAAAAATTATCAAAGATTTCAACGGATTCGCAGACGCTTAATCAGATTTTGTGAGGGTTTACGGGATTTCAGAGAATTTCAAAGTTTTCATCATTTAGAGAAATGTTACAGATTTCAAGATGTCTTACGGGATTTTGCTTATTTTTGTACGATATTACTTTAGAATATTTAAGAGATTTCATCAGTGTCAGAGGATTTTAAAAATCTTAGCATATTTATAAAAATTTCCAAGAATTTATCAGGATTAAAAATTTTTAAAAGTTTATAAATAATTTTGTAGGATTTCACGAAGTTTCGCAGAATTTTTAATGGTATCCAGGATTTGAATGATATATAAAAAATTTAGAAAGACTTCTAGAGAACTTTAGGGAATTAATGAAATGCAATGCAGTTTTAAGTGACTTCTTGGAAATGTGGAAGCTTTTCACGGATTCCATACGATTTTATGGGGTTTTAAAGGATTTTAAAGATTCATACATTTAGAAATGTATTTTAAAAAATGAAAGAGATTTTTAAAACTTCGTACCAGATTTTAGAAAATTTCCAGGGATTTTACAAGATTTAAAGGATTGAAATAATTTTACAGAATTTTGAAGAATATTGTTTATTTGAAAGGATTAAATGATATTAGGGAATTCTTTAGCATTCGCAAAACTGACAGGGATTTCAAGAAATTTATAAATATTTGAGGGATTTATAGGATTTACAAAGAAATTAGAAGTTTTACACGGATAATATTCACGGAAATTTCTATAGATTTCAAGCGATTTAAGAAAATTTGAGAGTTTTCTAGGTATTTACGTGAATCTTAATGGGATTTTATGGGATGCTACAGTTTTCAAAAATTACATAATTTTGGAAGGTATTACAGATTGTAACATGCTTACGGGATTTTAATCGATTTTTGTGTGACTAGTACAGACCTAAAAATATTTAAGAGACTTTATCAATTTTAAGGGATTTCAAAGATTGTGAGGTATTTTACATAATTCCAAGGAATTTGACAAGATTTCAACATTTTTAGGGTCTTTACAATAATTTTGTGGTATTTAAGAAAATTGCAATGAATTTTAATAAGTTATCCAGGATAACAATGATATTTGAAATATATTAAGGGGATTCCGACAAATTTTTAGAGAACTTTAGAAAATAAATAAAGTAAAATACAATTTCAAGGGACTTCTAGGGGCTTGTGCAGATTTTAGGGATTTTAGCAGATTGTAGTGATTAATAAAGCTTGGAAATAAATTATAAGATTTTAAAACATTTCTACGAAGTTCACAGGATGTCAACGATTTCAAGGGATTAAAAAAGATTGAAAATTTTACTAGAAATTTCAGATGATCCCAACACGTTTCACTGCTTTTTCAAAAGGTTGAAAAGAATTTCACGCGATTTTATGAAATATGTATATTGTATATATACCAGATATTAGAAACAGTGAAAACCTATATCATGCATTTTAAAAATTGCATGATATTATTTTGATACTAATTTTTAAAATTTATGCTTACATTGACAGTATTTGAAATTTCTCAAATGAGTCCATAGCCAGCAGAAGTCTTCTTTTATGTTTAAAGGTAGCTTATTTTCATTGATACCTGTAAATACAAATAGTTAAGCAGAATTGCGAAGGAGTTTAGTATTATTTATCAACGCATGCATATATTGTCTCCTAATATTTGCTGTCCGATGGATATCGAGTTTACCTCGTCAGTCGATTCTATCGTCCAACGTGTATTACGCAGAAGAGGGTTGAATACTGGGGGTCAAAGGATCCCAAAGTGGGGTGCTTACACAAATCCCACGAATCAGGGAGTGAATGCTTTGTTCTGTTCTTGTTCGTCTTGGTCCGTGTAATACGAATGCCTCCAGGCTACTTTAGAACTCACTTGAGAAAGTCTATGGGGTCCGTAGAACTTGTTTCACAAATCAGAATCTACTGACCATCGAGTCTCATGCCATATTGGCTCTCAAATCTTCTTTGATCTTTAATCTAAAAAATCTTTTTTAAATTTTCTTATTTCCTAGCATCTTATCTACTTTCCAAGTTTTATTATATGTCTGATAATTTTCCTGTTAAAAGGTATTCTTTCACGTCATAAATGTCGCTTGGTGATAAAGTCAGGAGGATGGGAATTTGGTTGAATTCGGTAGGAGAAGATAATTTCCGTGATTTCATCAGAGATTACAGGAAAAGTGGAAGAAAGGAAAGAGAAAGAGCGAATAAGAGAGTATTAGATTCTGAATTCGCGACCCTCGTTGCCAAATCGAGGAATGAAACCAACTCTCCTTCAATCTTCCCTTCGATTCGGTCTCAGAGTGACATCAGAGGGAAACTTTATACTCTTATCTGTTTCACTGGTTGGCCAGCTTGTACAAGTTACTTTGATGAATAAGCGTCAAGGGGTAAGAATCTTTATCCCCCCTCTTTAAATCTGTTTCAATGTTTGTCGCTAGTTTTAATCTCCCCTCAACTCGCTTCGATCTTTCGTGAAGGGTGCGAGTGCGGCAGGGACCAGCGATGTAATTATAAAAAGGAAGGAAGCGAGGGCTGCCACTAAGGGTGAGAGAGGTGGATGGAGATTAAAAGAAAAAGGGAGAAAGGATTGCGACTTGCAATCCAACTAGTCGCTTATACAAAGTTGGTATATTACACGCTAGCTATACGAATGTTGTGCGAGTGATGACGGGCAATTTCCGGACGATGAATCGAAAACTTCTAAAGTTCTCGT
>JAUELO010000135.1:14215778-14230624 GCA_032357855.1 Amphibolips quercusostensackenii
TGGTCCAGTGTGAGAATGCTGAAAGCTTGGACAGCCAGTGAACCAGGACAATTCTAACCAACGCTTTCCAACCCCTTTCACCTGAACACACTGGTAGTTTTCCTTTGGTGGGAATGTTTAATCCTATTTGAACTACCTTTGACTGGTTTGACAAGACCTTTACGCAAAACGGTTGAATCAATCTTGACAAACGTTTGACGTCTAGCGAACAAATCTTTTGAGGATTTTAGAGTTTCCGTGAAACTAGCAGAAAAAGCTTCTCTAGAAAAAAATTTAACTATTTAGTCAAAAGTTGTACTGCTTTGTTAAAAATTCATGTTATTGGTTAAAGATTTAACTATGTTTTGGCAATAAGTTGTTTTTTTGATTGAATTTCACTATTATATATTTTTGGCTAAAAATTGATAGTTTTTTGTTTGAAAATTTAACTGTGATATATTTCGTTGAGAATTCATTGTTTTGGTTAGAAATTCTACTCACTACTTGATTAAAAGCAAATCTAATGTTTTGCAATACAGAGCTAGATAATCTACGTTTTCATCGAAAATGGATTCATAGTATAAAAATTTGAAATAAATCAAATATATATATATATATATATATATATATATATATATATATATATTGTTGTTGAAGGCATGTTTGGAAAATATAATTCTTTGATACAATAAATAAAAAAAAAATTATCTTAAATATAAATTACCATTTACGTACATACAATCTGAACATAGTAATAATTTCTTCAAACTTTTAGCATTTATATTTGTTTAAGTTATTATCATCCAATGTAAAAAAATATATATATATTTAACATTCGTTATTCTCATTTAGCATCCCTATATCTCGGAGAAAGTTTTTGTTTTTCGTAAACTCTGGAAATTTGTTTTTTATTTGACATCCAAAGACAATTTTAAAAACCTTTTTTACGTTTTACTTTATTTTCTTTTATTCAGAAACTTAATATTTAAGAAGCATAGTTTCAATTTATTTTTATACTGAAAATTGAATTTTTGATCGCAATCTGCAGTCAAGACTGGTCCAATTTTAGATTAGCGCCACCTTTAGACAGACAGAATGTTTTTTCGCTCTTTTAAATAATTTCCATTTTGTATTATCCAGTTACCTAGTTATCTAGTTCTGCACTATCACCCTTCAGCTACTTTGTTAACCTTAGTTTTATTGTTTGAAAATCGAAAAATTTGATAACCAAATTTATTTTGAAAATTAATTTTCTTACTATAAATTTATCTATTTCGTTTTTGGTTACAAATGGCTCAATATTAATTGAAAATTTCTGTATTTTGTTAATTTGTCAGGTTTAGTTTAATTCAACTGCTCTTTATTTAGAATGAAATCCTTTTTGAATAAATTTAAATATTTTGTATTTCAAATCACAACCTTTTTTTGGTTGAAGTATCAACTGTTACATTTTTTGTTGGAGGTACATCACTTTGTTTGAAAAATGAATGATTTTGTTCTAATTCGTTTTCTGTATCTTTTTGTTGAAAATTTATCTTTTCAGATGAACATTTAACTATTTGGTTACAAATTTAACTACTTAGTTGGAAATTCGTCCCTTCTAAGTCAGAGTTCTTCTATCTGGTTGTGAATGCAACTATTTGGTTATTGATTAATTTTTTTTTTAATAATCTTTCTGTATTTAAAAGTCAACTTCTTTTAATGAATTCGACTTTTGAGTTTAAAAACTTAACTCTTTTGTTAAAAATTTATCTTTTTCAGTTGAACATTAAAGTCTTCGATTGATAATTTAACTATTTGTTTGAAAATTGAAATGTTTTCATAAATATTTAATTATTCTGCAAAAATTAATCTTTTTTATCAAAAAGTTAACCTTTTTTTTAATCGGTTTTTTGTGAAGACAATTTGTCCTTCTGGATTGAAAAGTCATGTTTTTTGATAGAAAAGTTCTTGGTTATCCATCACCCCCTAATTTATTATTTGTCCCAAAAGAACTATTTTATTTCAAGTGGAGAATAAATCGAAACTTGTACCGGATATAGGGAGGAAATGTGATAGAAAAACTAAACGGCAATTCGAAACAGAGGAAAAGAAAGAAAGACGAATCGAACAAGAGAAGAGAAGAAGACAAGAATGTTGATTGGCCTCAAATAGAATTTCATCCATTTATCACTCTTCCTTGCAATGCTCTGGCAAGTCTCGTCGAATGTAGCAACAAAAATCGGAACAACTCGTTCGCTGGGCAAATTCGATTCAAAGACATGGTTACTTCTTCACAGGACCATCCCGTAGTCAAGCACTAATGTCCAAATTTTTTCCCCTGCGAGCCACTCTCGACGCTTTATCTGTGTATAAAATTAATTAGCAATTCGGGAGCGAGAAATTTGAGGCAAGTTTGTGGTGCGATTTTGAAGCAAATACGATCGATGAATTTCTAGACAGGAAACACGTCTCAAGAAAAAATATTTTATTTTTGTCTTTTTTATATGTAAAATATATATTTTAAATTGATAAAAATTTTATTCTTTTTGTTTTAGGTAAGTCTTTATCATGCATACATTAAGGAAATAATTGTGAGTATGGATTAATATTTATGTTTCATAATGATATCATCGAGAAAACTAGGAATTCTCTTCTTCCTTAAAGCTCATGTAGAAGGCAATGTAACCTAGAAAAACTCACCTGACAAAATTAGTCTTGAATGCTGGCGCATTCAATGGTTACTGGGGGGCAATTTTTTTTCCTATAGATAGCTGAAATCCACATTTGAGAGGCAAAGCCCCTCGGGATTGTTAACACTTGCGATAAATATTATTCAATTAATAAAATATCGCATTTTTAACTTCGAGAAATAAAGTAAACAGAAACTATGTTAACAGCGCCGCCTAGTCTCACGATCGATCACTAAAATCAATTCAAATATATATATATATATAATATCTGAATAATTTATCTATTTTAAATATGGCGCTAGAAGTTCCATTAAATCGATTTTAGTGATCGATCGTAAAAATAGGCGGCTCTGTTAACATACTTTCCGTTTAATTTTTCTCTGGAAGTTGAAAATGCGATATTTTATTAATTTACCAATATTTATCGCAAATCTTGACGTTGTCGAGGGACTTTCCCCGTCAAATATGAATTTAAGATTCCTGGACGAAAAGAATTTCCCCTGATAATCATTCGATGCGCTAGCATTCGAAACTGATTTTTTAATGTGATTTTTTCTAGGTTACATTGCTTCCTCCATAGGCCTTAGGAGGAAATCCATAAAGTACGTAACACATTTTTTGTATTTTGTACACCTCCCGTTACCCATAAAGCAAGTTGTAACCAACAGGTTTGGTCACCCCACCGCCTATGTTACATTGTTTCTAGAAATATTTTCTGCCATGTTTTATTTTTGACCTATTTTAAAGAAGCATTTACAATTGCACAACTTTCCAAATTTACAAATTCGCAATAGGAACTCCTCAACACTGCAGAAATTTCAATTGTAAATCTTCAAACATTAAACTCTTTCTAATTTTGAATATATACAGAAAATTGAAAATTATGCAAGTTTTAAATTTTACAATGAAAAATTATGTGATTTCTGTGATTTTCGTTTTGAATCTATTTAATTGGGAAGATTAGGAATTAAAATTTTTCACTTTAGATCTTTAAAATCATCCAAATTTAAGAATTTCTATTCGTAAATCTTAAAAATTCCAGACTCTTGAATTGAAAATCTCAATAACTGAAGAATTTTCGACTGCACATCTTCAAAATGTAATACAATTTTTCAAAAAACGTTTAAAATCAACTAATTTCAATTTATAAAAATTCCAAATAATTGAATCTTTAATCAGGAATCTTGAAAATAGAAGAATTTTAAATTACAAGTAGTTGAAATTGAAGAATTTTTAGTTGTAAATTTTTAGATTAAGCTATTCCAAAAAGAATTGTTTGAACTTCAATTGTGAATCTTCAAAATTAAATCAATTTTAATTTTGCAAATGTGCGTACAATTAAAACTTATGCAAGTTTTAAGTTTTACAATCAAAAATTCTGCAATTATGATAACTTACATTTGGAACACCTTTAATTTGAAAGATTTATAATTGAAAACTCTTACCTTTGAACTACACAATCATCTAAACATAAAAAATTGCGATTCATAAATCTTTATAATTCGAGCCTGTCCAATTGCAAATTTTAAAAACTGAACGATTTTCTGTTGAAAATCTTCGAAATTGTACTGCATATTCCAAAAGAAAATTCAGAGTTACATCATTTTAAAATATAAACATTTCAAATTCGTCTTCAACTGCAAATCTTCAAAATAGAAGGCGCTGAAATTACAAATTTTTCAAATTTAAACATTTTTTATGGTAAATCTTCAAATGCGAACTGTTCTAATAACAAGAAAGTGTTTAGAATCACATACATTAAAAATATGAATTTTGAAGTTAAATAATTTTCAATTCTCATGATTTATATTCAAATTTTTTTTATTTGGTCTAAATTATACGCATGAAACATGAAAGACTTAGAATTCAAGAATCACTCAGAAAAAGATGCTTTTTTTAAATTAGAGGAATCGTTTCATCAGAACAATTTTTTTTATTTGACAAAGAGTTATTTTGAAATGAAGCAATTCATTTAAAATTTTTAAAAAAATTTCAATAAAAAACATAATTTTTTTCAACCAAAGGTATTTCTTTGAATCCAGAGCAATTTCTTTGAACCAGAGAAACTTTTCTTTGACTGAGAGCCAATAAATATTTTTCTTCGCCTAAACAAATCTTTTCTCTGAGTGTATGTCTCTTAATTTATGATCATTAATTATGTTTTATAGTAATTTAAATTCAAGCATATATTTTAATGTGATTATTAGACAATCAAAATGAGAAAATGGTATAAGCGCGCGTAGCGCGCTACTTGTGCTAGGTTTTTTAATTACAACTACAAATTCCAAATTATTTAATGTATGTAATTTGTTTTTAGAAGTTTATTTTTAAGATAAAATTTTGTAATTGGCTGCAGAACTTTTTTCACGGCTTATTTTGATAATTAGTGCTATTTACTATAATAAATTTGTATTTTTAACAATAGTTTAGAAGATTAAAGTTCATTAACAAAAGGTATAAGATATTTTGTTTTTCATTTGTCGTTAAATCTAAAAAAGTAAATTACCAAATCTAAGGGTGTATTCAAGTTAATAAATAGTGTAAAACCCGATGTACTTAAAAAATTATAAATAATTTAGGAGAAAGTAGTAATTTCAAAGATTGTAAATAAGGCTTTCTTCTTGTCAATATATTTCTACCAATTGATGGCCAAAAAATCAAATTAATAACCTAATTATGCCGTCATTGAAATCTTCATAACATTATTCCAATTCTTTTTATAATAACTGAACTTTAACCTACTATAATTTTGGATACATAGATTTTCTATAGGGTTATTTAGTTAATTATATTACATAAAATTTTGCATTCACTCCTTCTATGTAATAAGTTGTAACATTTTCCAGAATTCCCTCTCCCATCTAAAGCTGTTACGTAATTTATGGATGTCCCTTAAAAGAAAATGAGACCAGTCTCGAACCTCCATCACATTTCTTGTTTCATTTATCAAACCGTCACAAAAGTTTGGACGTATAGGAAAAGAAAAAAAAGGTATTCCTATAGCATAGGAAGTGTACCGTAAAGTTGGGAATTATGTTTTCTCATTGGCGGATACCGAGAAAAATAAATAAAACTAAAAGTGGTACGGGTAATAGACTGGGTCAGTGTAAGAGATGGTGAAGAGGAAAGCAACCTAGCGTTATGTAAATTGGTAATCTTTTCGCGTGAAAGTAACAGGAGAGATATGGCTTTACGGCAGTTGATTGATTATGAAATAGGGTCTTGAATTTTACGATAATTCACAATATTTCCTGAATGAAGCGTCTTCAATTCCTAACCTGCAGTAACTTTAAGACTTATCAAAGATTAAGTAAGATGAAGTATGATAAAAGTCTAATAAAAAAGTCTTTCTCAAGATGGTGCATGATAATGTATACTTTACCAATTCAATTCAAAATCTTTATGTCATGAATTAGAATTTGCTATAAATTATTAAAGTTAGTTAATAGACGTTCAGATGTTGCATTTAACAGGAATCACTTTCGGTCCCCCTTTTTACCTTATACTCCTAAACTTGAGAAATCCCGTAAAACAATTAGGCCGTGACTTTGGTACCAACTTTTCCCTTTCTTTTCCTTTGTTACTGGGTTTTGATTCATTTATCAAGAAACAATAATCGAAATTAGAAACATCAGAGAACAAGATGCTATAAGAGAGAATCTTTTTCATGATAACAATTTCATAATCCGAAGCAATTTATTTGAAATTCTCCTTGATTTAGAAGACATATAGTCAAAAGCTAAAAAATCGCTAAAAGTTTAATCGAGAAACTGAACCCGAAGGATAGATCTATTCTGTAATTGCAAATCAAAATCATCCTTATAGAGGTAACAGGCTTCATAGGCTTAAAAAGTTAAAAAACAGGAAGAATTCGGAGGGGGGTTTGAAACGTTTAATGTTTCTAATAATTCAAGTAAAAATATTGAATTAGAAAAAATAGATACATTTTCAACCATTTAGCTGAATTTTCAACGAAAACAAAATGAATTTTCTACAAAGAAGATTGATTTTTTATGAAAATGACGAATTTTCAACCAAAGAGATGAATTTTCAATCAAAATGATGAATCTTCAACCGAAAAAAACTTATGTTTGAGAAAGTAGTTCAATTTTTAACCAAGTAGTTGAATTTTAAACACAAAAAAATTAATCGTGAATAAAAAATGTAACAGTTAATATTCGAATAAAAATAATTGCATTCTTAATAAAAAACAGTTTGATTCATTCAAATAAGTAAAATTTTCGACAAAATAGCCAATTTTCTAACTAAAAAAGACTTTCCAGTCCAGGGAGAAAAATAATGTCCACCAAATTGTTTAATTTTCAAGATATGGAGACCAATTTTCTTCAAAACAGTTTAATTTTGAACACCAGAATATATATTGTTGACAAAAAAGTGAATGTCCAACAAAATAGTTTCAATTTCTACCAAAATAGTTCAATTTTCCACTAAAGAGATAGACTTCCAACTAAAAAAGATGAATTCCTAACCAAGAATATAATAATAGACTTCTCAACTGAAAACAATTTATTTTCAACCGAAAATAGTAGAATTTTCTTATTGGGTTCTATTATTTATTTCTAATTCGAGGGGAAAGACAAGAAAATTATGAAAAAAGGGAATAGATGAAATACTGTGAAGCCTGCAATAACAAATAGGAATTTTGATTCACTGGTGATATTTTGAAAATGTTAGGTTAGAAAACTGATAATTTTGTTTATAAAACGTTATTGAATTTTTAATTTCCGAAAATAATACCTAAAATAAAATAAGTAAAAATATATTTTTAAATATTATATAAATCTTTAAACTATAAAAAAGTATATTTTTTGTGTGTTCCGAAATTCAAGCGTTTTTTCTGTCACTTGGTATAAATTGTTTAAATTATTTCTTCTGTAGAACATTCCCTTCATATTGTAAAACAAATCTGGAAAAAAAATTTTCTATGTAAAAATTTTGGGCTCATTCCTTTATAAATATCAGATACCTTTTATAAGAAAAATCATTTTTTTGTCTAAAACAGCCTGAAAGAACCTATAAGCAATTGTTTAAAAATGAAAGGAACTTTGTAGCAGTATTTTTTCAGCGAAAGGAAGGAATTCAAGAGGAAGAATTTGCAAAACTTTAAATCACACATTTTTTTGGGAATTCTAGTTTACATTTTGAACAAGTTTTACCTATATACGTAATAAATCTTTAATCGGAAATTAGAAGAAAAAAAATTATTAAATTTGATGAAAAGACGTGACAAACGAGTTAAAACATTTCTTTTGCCAACTTCACTTTGATCATCAAAGTGATGATTTCCTAAACATATAAAAACAATTCTCAATTTTTTACACACAATGCATTCGTCACGTTATGTTTATTTCCTTATTAATTAAAATAAACAGAAAACTATAATATTAATGAAAATTACTATTTATATTATTTAAAATTCTAGCCCAATGCTTGAAATATCGAATTCCTATAGATATGCACAGATTTTTCTGGTGATAGTGACTTTCTTCATAAGCTTTTCTCGAAAATCGCTGTGATATGCTTATAAAGGCCTAATTATCTCAAAATTTAATAACTATTCTTTATTATGGTGATACGTAAATAAATTCGTATTTTCATTACAAATCTAACGATGTAAAAAACTACCATTTCCTTTAAAAAATTCAATTAGCAACCTTCTTTATCAGGACGGCAGTATAACATTTGATTTGGTGGTAAGATGCTCGTAGTTTGATATTACGTATAGTACTCGCTAGTATCTACTATATAGATTCGACTGTTTAGTAGGTACTTAATGACATGAGAGGGTGCGAATTGGATCCGATCTCTTCTTGACGATCGGAAATCCAAATTCCGTGAGAGCTCTTCTAAGAGAGTAAGAGCGTTAGATGGAACTCCATCTAACTTCGGAAATTAGAACTATTTTAGTGACGATAAAACCGTTCATAGACGGAAATCTCGAACGTAGTTTTAAACTCGTAAACCGCGTGTGAAATAAAATGTTTTCTTATTTCAAAGGTAAAGCTCGCTTTAAATTCTCATTTCTTGAAACGTTTATTACATCAAGGAAAAACTTGAAAGCGTATCTTTCTTTATCTTATTCTATATGAAAAAATGGGTGTAACAAAATTTTCTAAAATATCGCACTCGTTTTTGACTACCTGATTGGTTGCATACTGCGTGAAATTGCTTCAAGTGGCTGTTTTAAGTTTGTTATTTTGATATTTCTGGATTTTTAAAATTGAAATTTCCAAATAAGGAACTTTGGTTCTGAAAATTTATTTAAAAAAAAATTTTTAATTGTAAATCATTACTTAATCTTAAAGGCAAAAATTAAAACCAAAAATTTTGTGAATTAAAATTTTCAAGTAATTTAATTTGATATTATTTATTGCTGGATGTCTCTAAATATTATTGATGAAAAACGACATTTTAATTGTAAATGTTTTTTAATATACACTATATTATATAATTTCTAAGCCTTTTTACTCTTTAAAAAAAAGGGAAAATTATATACAACAATTTAGAATATCCTCACTTACGACGAGTATATATGCTACCAATAACAAAAAAAGTTATCGGTGTCGGCAATAAGATTTCTGGAAAAATTAAAAATGATTTAGTTTATATTCTTGCTTTTGTTTTTAAGAATTAATTTTGAACTGTGAAAATATCAAGATATGTCGAAGAAGATTCTGAAAGATTTGAAAACAATTTTTTTTTCAATTTTTGCAGAATTTTTTGAAATAATAGAAAAAATGTAATTGTTCAAAAGGCCGTCGCTACATGTACCGAAATTTGAGAACGAATAAAGATTTTTTCGGTACAAGTAGGGGGAGCTGGAAAAGGGTCTATTTGTACCAAAATTTCTGTACATATAACCGCACTTTTTGGTACGCGTAGATACTTTCTATTTCAAAAGATATTTCAAAGTCTTAGAAGTTCTAAACTAGCTGTGAATTCGATCTTGAGCGTTTCCACTTTATTTATGGTGCTCATTTCACAAGCACTTTGCTTCCCGTTAGCAAATGTATTCGCTTCCTCATAGAGGAAGCATTAGGGATTTTTTAAATAAAAGACAAACTAAATTTTTTATTTTGATCAATTTTAAAATAGAAATTAAAAAAAAATACTAAATTACAAAATAATACAAAAGAATGTTTAAATACAAAGACAAATCAGACAAATCAAATTTTGTGTTTAAAATGGTAATTTTTACAGATGAAAAAGCGGAGGGAAAAGTTCTGTCGCACCCTATCCCTTTCTCAGCTTTATGATTCTTTTGAAAAAATTGGCAGAATTATTTTATTTGAAAATTTATGATCAAAAAGTCTTTTTTATTCATGCATTAACTTTAAATCATGTTGATAAAAAAACCTTTTCTGTTTACAAAAGATGTTTCTGTAAATCGTATTAATAATTATATCAATATTATTATTGTAATATTAATAATAATAAACAATGAAGTGTATTAATATTATAGGACAATCGATTTGCCTAGAATTAAGGAATCTTTTCCTTTATTGCATCAATTTTGAATCATGTTAAAGAAAAAAATACCATATAAAACCGTTTTTTCAAATATTGTGTATTACCACAGCTTTTTTACTTTTTAATAAAATGTATCAATAATATAAGTCAATCGAATCGTCTTTAAAAAACACATCTTTTCCATTTTCACATTAACTTTAAATTATGCGTCTTTGAAAATGTTTACTATAAAAATGGATTTTTAATATAATATAAATGACCATAATTTTCTTACTCTTTGATAATATGCATTTCTAATATTATAGGTCAATGGGTTCACCTTGAGCAAGAAATCTGTTATATCCTTGCATAAGTTTTGAATTACATTAATGATAAAATTTTTACTATAAAAAACCGTATTTTCAAATTTTATGCATTACCATAACTTTCTCACTCTTTAATAAAATGTATCCACAGTATAGGTCTATTGATTCGTCTTGAATCAACACATCTCTCCTATTCTCACATCAACTCTAAATTATGAGAATAAGACCATTTTTGCTACAAAAATCGATTTTTAATATAATATAAATGACGATAACTTTCTTACATTTTAACCAAATGCAAAAAGATAGAAAATTTATTAGAAATTTTCAAGGTTATTTGTTTGACATATCTTATATCTTCATCAATCTTTTCGGATTCTGTTGAGAAATCTATGCAAATTACATCTAAAGAACCTTAAAGAAAATAAAGAAATAAGCTAAAAATTAAATAGTTATTTGAAATTTTTATTATGCATTAAAAATTAATTTCTCTTCAAATTATGATTTGTCTGAATTGTTTTTCTCTTTTGTCTAAAAAATCTTTTTCTGTTAAAAATTCATGTTTTATTATTTTAGTAGATTCATAATTTTAGTAGAAAATTTATCTTTTTAGTGAAAATTCATGTATTTGGTTGAAAATGTAACCTTTTTGAACTATCTGATGAAGAATTAACTTTTTTTTTGTAAAGTCATATTTTCCGGTTAAAAAATTAAACTGTTTTGTAGAAAATTCATCGCTTTTGGAAAATGCTTCACCTTTTTTGGGTAAAAATACAATGGGTTTAAAATGAGCCTGTTGTGGTTAAAATCAACCATTGTTGGTTTAAAATGAAAATTTTGTTAGATTGTGATATCAACTACTAAACTTTTCGTTGAGAATTCATATTTTTCATTTGAAAATTAAAGCATTTGGTTGAAGATTAACTTTTTTGTTGTTGAATTGACATACCTGAAATTTAAAAAAATCTTTCTGTATTTTTCTAGGAATCTTAATAACATTATATTTAAACAACCCTAAAATCATATAAACAAATAAACCTGAAAAATAGCATTTCAACCCTGGACCCAAAATAATATCAAATTTCTGTTAAAAATTATATCGTTGATGATCCGGTATTGGGTCCGGGCCCTAATGCGTAACACTGCATGTTTCACGCAAAAAATCCAAAAGAAAGATAATAATTCAATATAATACTAAGGTCAATATATTATTTAATACCAACAAATAAGTAAACTATTTGTTAGCTAATTGTAAACAAAAAATAGTTTTATGCTACATATTTGTGATAAAATTGAAATATAATAAATTTTGTATTTACATATTTTATAAATCTTTATTGACATATTAAGTAATTTTTGACTGTTTTATAAACAATATTGAATGAGCGCTATTTTTTCTACTGCGTATTAAACAAATTACTTGTAAAGAGTGCCTGAATTCAAATCTTAAGTTCCTCGCTTTCTTATCTGTTAAGTTTCGAATCGTCCCTTTTTAATTTGTCTTAAATATTTATTGCTGTTATAAAAGAGGTTAAAATTTACTAAAAGTTTTTTTAACTTCAGTCATATTAACTATCTAAAGTGAATATTTCCACTTAAAACTAATATTGTAAGTCTCATATTTGAATAAAAAATAGGTACTGAAATATTTAAGAATTTGACACTCACTGAAATAATACCTAATTCAGCCATGATGAGAAACGTAAGAGTGGACAAACTTCATAGAAATATATTTTTTTTGTATAATAGTGTTTTAAATTTACACAATTTAGAATCAAGTTTTTACTTCTCAGCTTGAATAAACATCCCATAAAAGTCGGTATCGCAATTATGTCAATTTACCGGAAAAACAATAGTGACCTGAATTTGGACCCTTGATCCGGATTAGGCTCACTTGCCCTATAGAATTCCAAGGCCTTAGTGTTCTAAATTTTAGAGCCAAATATTCAGAAAAAGGGGATCGCATCGATGCAATGGCAGCATTTATCGAACACGAACAGAGCTGCCAACGTTTTTTGTTCGCAGCGAGCAAGTCACCACTTTTTTCTTAGTTGGACCGCTATTAAATCATATCAGGTTCAGCTGGCAATTATTTAGGTATTAGCACTGTTCCTATCAACCCCGCATTTTTCATTCCACTCCACGAAATTACTCAACTGGGCTTAAAATAGTTATTTTTGTTCGAATTAAATCGCGTTTTAAAGACGAAAAAAATGAGGTCGCACTTCACTAATTGTATAATTCCTACAAAACAAAGAAAAAAATTTGGTCTGTAATAAAGAATCTCAGGATCTTTAAACGAAAAATTTCTTAAATTAAAATTTCTTCATTTTATTTACAGGTTGTTTAAAAATTACATCATGCTATTTTGAGTACATTTTCCAACCCTGCTCTTTTTCGTCGCAGATCATTGCACCAATCTTGAAAAATAAATTACAGAAAGTAAAAAAATTAAACACTCGCCTCAAATAAAACACAAAACAAAAGAGATCAAGTTTTAACGAAAAAGTTGTGTTTTTAAGTTAAAGAGTCAAATGTTTTAGTAACCAGTTGAATTTTAAAACCAAAAAAAAAAAATTTTTAAGCATGTAAGATGAGTTCTAAGCCAAGAACTTTTTTACCAAAAAATATAAATTTTCAATCCACAGGAATGAATTTTCTGTCAACAAGACGAATTTTAAACGCAACAGTTGAATTAAAAAAAGTCATGACTTTCGAAAAAAATTGTTTGAATTTTCAAAGTACAAAAATGGTGTTTCAACAAAACAGTTGAGTTTTCGAAGATACAACATTAATTTTTACATTAAATAGTTATATTTACGATTAAATAGATGAAGTTTGGAACGAAAGAGATGCTTTATTAATTGTTAATATTTTAACTAAAGACTTGAATTTTTATCCTATAAAGATAAATTTTTAACCAATTTTTTGAATTTCAAATCGAAAAACACTTCAGTTCGACCGCAAATAGTTGTACTTTAAATTAAACATTTAAATCTTTAAACCAAAGAGACGGATTTTTAAGAAGATAGTTGAATTTTCGGCCCAGAACTTTTTTACCCAAAAAGATGAAGTTTTGATCTTAACAGACAAATTCTCAACAAAACAGCTGAATTTGTAAACTAAAAATATGACTATTTAACAAAATGATTGAATGTTAAGCAAAATAATTAAATTTTTAACAAAATAGTTGAATTTGTAACATATAGCTGAATTTCCGAAAAAATAAGGTGAATTTCCAATGAAATACTTAAATTCTTGACAAAAAAAGAATAGTTTTTTACCGAACAGTTGCATTTACAACCAAACAGTTGAACTGTTAAGCCAAAGGGATGAATCTTCAACAAAAAGATTTAATTTTTAATTAAATAGATGAATTTTCGAGCAAAAAAACCATTGTTCTATCCAAACAGATGAATGTTCAACAAAACAGTTGGATTTTCAACAAAATAATTCAATTGTTAACATAGTGCTTGAGTTTTTAACAAAATAATTAAATTTTTATCGCCATAGTATAATTTAAAACTAAAATTATGAATCTTCAACAAGAAAATTGGTTCTTAGCAAAGAAGTTCAACCTTTAACCAAGTCGTTGAATTTTCAAACGACAAGATTCATTTTCCACAAAACAGACGAATTTACAACAAAAAACATAAATTTATTACCAAGTTCTTAAAATTTTGACTAAAATCAATCAATTTTCCATCAAAAAGAAAATAGTTTTAATTTTCTGTTAAAAAAATAATTTTCAACAAAAAGAAGCACAAATCTTCAACAAAATATTTGGATTTTCTAGGAAGGAGATGGATCTTCAGCTAATAAAATTAGGTTTTAACAAAGTAGTTATATTTTCAACCAAGTAGTTGAATTGTCAAACAAGAAAAAGAATTTTCTACAAAAAAAGACGATCGTACAGCAAAATACATACATTTGGAACCAAAATTTGTTAATTTTCAACTAAAAACGATCAACTTTCAGCTAATAATGCAATAGAAAATTTTCAAGTTTAAACATTGATTTTCTACCTAAAAAACGAATTTTTATGTAAGTAGTGGAATTTTCAACCGATAAAATGAATGTTAAACAAAGTAGTTCAGTTTTCAATCAGGTAGCTGAATTTTTAATCAGATGAATTCTGAATGAGAAATTTAATAGTTAAATTTCAGACTAAAAATAATTAATATTTATCTGAAAATAGAATAGTTACACTAAGAGTTAAATAAATTAATTTTCACTTGAAAAAACAAATTTCCAATATCAAAAATGAATTTTTAACAACAAAGTTGAATTCTCAAGCAAATAGTAGAACTTTTATTCAAATTTTTTAATCCTCACACATTTTGTGGGGGGGGGGGGGGGGGGGGGGGGGGGGGGGGGGGGGGTGGGGGGGGGGGGGGGG
>JAUELO010000135.1:14312706-14328147 GCA_032357855.1 Amphibolips quercusostensackenii
CAAATACTAAAGATTCGCAGGTCCGTGTCACTTATAGTAGGGGGCCTCACAGAGACACACCCTAAATGGTATGTGAGGTTTTCCTTAGCAAAACTGTGTAAGTTGCTATCATCTTCATTATGTAGGCCACGTTTATCCACAGGTCTTGCATCTTCAGTAAATGCCTTAAAAATGCTCGAATGCAACACAGAAAGAAAAACAATGTGAATCTAACGCTAATTTTAGGGTACCGTTTCCCTGACGAAAAAATTCGCCTTGATAGTATGAATGGTACTACTACACAAGATATCGTTTTCCTTGTACTAAGGGTACTAAACGTCACCTGCTGACAATTATTTTTACAGTTTTGCGGCAAGAACAATAGACGATAGTTTCTTACCCTAACTCCGAGCGAGATGGAACCTTATCCAGAAATTAGGTGCGACAAAATTTATCCTAGAGTTTTCACTGTGAGCGCTTGCATGGTCTGCAAAAATTTTCGCCACATCAGAACGCAGCGTCCAAACGGATTACACCTTACTTCAAGATCCTTAGCGCGATTACTGATACTCAATTCATATGCGAAGCACGATTCTGTCCGATTACTAGCGGGGAATATGACGACATTTTCGTGCTTACTCGCTCCACACTTTTCACTAAATAAGTGCAGTTCTACTTTAATCAACTTGAAATCATAATACGCAGGAGAATAATTCAATTCACAAAACAAAAATCTACTAGAACATCTAATTTACAAAAATCTAATACTTTCTGGAAATACTCGTAGTTTTCCTTATCCATTTTGTGGTAGCCCCTTCTGTTTCAAATTATCTTTGAAACCCCAAACGAGCTATACGACAGAGGACCAAAGAAGTGATTCTGACACTTGTTAATAATTGAATAAGGAGTTATTTATAGGTGATTCGATGGCTGCTCCAATATCGCCAGGTGAGTGAACGAAAAGGCGGATAAATCGAGAAATGTGGGACGAGGGTGCCATTAATTTGGCAGCCGTTGTTCGACTCGCCCACCGGTCCTTGCTCTCACCCCCTGAAAGGGGCCTACGTCCAAATTCCACGGGTTACTGTGGAACTGCGTTCGGAGTAATATAAGTCTCTGTTGCGCCCCTGCCCCTTTTCCTCTTCCTCACTACCAGCACATTCACTGCCGTCTTCTTAAACTCTTCTCTTTCTCTTTGCCATTCCCATTCTCGACTCTTTATTGCTTCTATCAACGTGCCCTGCTTGATTTATACATCTATATGTTCCATTCTGCTCTGCTCTGTTCGGATCGCCGCGCCATGCACGTATGGGGCTGTGGTGTTGCACAGCAAGGGCCCCACCACACAGCGACAGGGTGGATATTATATCGTCCCCATGTCCATCGAAAACTCGCATGTGTAGTTTTATGACCTTCACTCGATTCCATTCCATTGGATCAATATCGAAGTGAACTTTAGTACGGTACGTGTGGTGCGGGTTGTGCAGGATTAGGGATGAAATGGGTGACCGATGGCTTTGCAACTAAAAGGCTCTAAAACGTTTACTAAATACTGATTGTGCAGATTAAAGTCGTGAAAGGAATTAAATATTCTCAAAATTCTAGTTCAGGTTTTACAGTGGAGCTGAGGTGTTTTAATGTGGGGTAGACGTAGAACGCTGAGTGGGTCAAAAGAACCAAATTTGGTTCAAATTAATCTATTGCTATAGAGAGTTATTTTGGAATCGATTTTTTTGATGTCATAATTTTACCGACAAAATCAAAACTCTAAAAGTTTAAAAATACCAAAAATTTAATTAACCAAAAAAAGCACTTTTCAAAATTTAAAATAATCAAAAATAAATAAAATGACCGATAATGTTCATTAACGAAATTGAACTATTTCGAAAGTCAAACTTAACGAAAATAGGAAAATTGTAAATTTAAAATCCTTAACTTTGTATTATTGATGAAATATTAAAACTATAGTATTAAAATTTTCTTATTCTCAAAATTTGATTGGCTTGAGCTGGCGTGCATTTGAAATGATAATTTTAATTGCAAGACGGTTTTATACAGAGTAGAGAAACGACTGATCATATAAAGATTTTAAATTATTGAAAAGGTAATAATATTTATTTGATAATTATAATTAATTTATCATTTTATTTTTACTATTTCTAGAGAACCTCTAAATATTTGGTTGCCTTAAATTTTGAAAATTTTTTTCCTATGAATTCGGAAACCATTGGTCTCAAACTTCATAAAATCATGATAAATAAATTTTCAAAACTATGCAAATAGTAGAGCGATTCAGATTGTTCACGCGAAAAAGGTTTTTTATAAGTAAACAATTTTGCACATCTTTGGGATATCAATTTTCCACACTCGTTTTCAAACAGATTTTTTTGTTTCATAATGTGATTTCATTGAATCGGTTTTCATAATTTAAACACCAAATTTTATAAAAGGGTCAACTTTTTGCCCCTTGGACGTTTTACAACAGACATATTACTAATGAAATAAATATTCAGATGCTATGATCCAAAATCTAGAAAATTTTTAAAAATAATACGTTTTTGCAAAAAGTAAACGTACGTTGAAAAAATAGGGTTTGTTTAATTGCTGTTTAAAAGTAAATGCATAAATAAAGATAATACAACAATAATATAAGTCTTACCTACCTGCTTTGGCGTAGTCTTATTTTCAATCAAAATAAAACTTTCTTATTTCACTACCAACCAAACGCATTTATTAAAAAATTATATATCATCCTACCAATAAGAAATACATTTTTTCTGTAGCTTGATAAGTTAACCCAGTTTAGACAATAATCGCGATCGATTCCATTTCTTAAAATAACGTGAAAGCTGATAAACTTTTGTGTAAAAAAATTTTAAGCTGAAATATTTGTTTAAATGTGATTTTTCAGGGAAATATAGCAAACATAGTAAAAAGTGAAACTTTTATAAAAATTTGGTAACTTCTAAAATACGGAACTCTTTTTAATCTGTATACATACTACTTATTTAAAAATGATTGAGGATGGAAAGAAATGATACCACAATTTCTTTTTTTTTGAAACCGTAATTTCTTTTATTTTTTATTTTATTGAACTCCTGCAAGAATTTTATAATGCACTGTCGAAAGGTCAAACACTTTTTCAGAATAGGGTCTGAATTAAGTTTGATTTACTCGTCTGAGTCTGAGTCTGAGTCTGAGTCGTCATCTTTTTCATGTTTCTTTGGTGGGTGCCCATACAACGTAACCAAATAATTGATACTCGCGTGTCTGTGACTCTTGAATTTTAGTGTGACGAATGTGTGTCCAGGACCTCCGCCAATGATTTTAACGCTGTGGCATCCACTACCTTGATCCTCCACTTGAACCTGGCTAATAACTGGTGTCGGAGGTGTTGGCTGTCCAGGTTTTGCTGTTGGGGGTGGGACACGGAAAACCTGCTTGAGAATATGTCGAGTGAACAAATCAGCATGTGCATGTGCTTTCGCGTTCAACAGTAGAGTTTTGTCATTATCCTTTTTTTTCCCAAAAAGATAGTCACGTTTATCATGGTGGATTTCCAAAAAAATTGCTGAAACACTTAGTACCAAACTCATGGCAAATGCCAAATGGAAACAAATTTTTTTCACCTCCATGTTGCACCAGTATTTACAGACTCACTTGTGCTTTAGGTAAACTGAATGAAATTCTAACTGGAATTACTTCAACTCTAGTCGAAATTCAACAAGAGACTGTGATAATCTGTTGAAAGCAAACAACTTTTATACAAGTGTTTTCAATTATACTTATTTAGTCTTTATACACTGTCAATAATGCCGGTAACAGTATCGCTCGAATGTGATGTGCGGAGGTATTTGAAAGAAAACAAATTTCTTAGCATCAAGTTAATTGTTATGAATCTGATGACCTTTAGACATATGAAAAAAGAAAACTGAATTTCTCACTTCATGAAAAAATATTATTTATGAAGCTTATCAGCTTATTCTTGTACTTTTAAATGGAACTGTACTAATTAAGTTGATCATTCTGCGAACGTATCATAATTTTTCAACCAAGGTTGCTCAGATAAAATATGGGCAATTATAAATATTTTCTGACTGAAGTTTTTAATGTTTCAATTTGGAGATAACTGCGTCATTGGGAGAATTTCTGGTGTAGCAAATAATAACCTTTAGACATAATATATGAGATTTTAATACATCTATGCTCTCTTGAAATCAAAATTAAAAATTAGAGCCTCGACAAAGATAACGATGGATCAACAAAAACACTTGTATTTAAAACTCTGTTCATAGTATGACAAAAATGTGTGCTCAAAGATTTATAGTTCTGTGCCGTAGTACATATCATTAAACCGACTATCTCACGTAATATCGTATATCAATGTGTGCTCATAGATAAATCGAAGTTTCCAGCAAAAAAGATTTTTATTGATCCACAATTATCTCTACCGAGGTTTTAATTATTACTTTCAATGATACATTTTTCTTTAATTGTGATTTAGAGAGTAACAGTTTAATACGATTATGTTAAGAATTATACAACTTGTATAAAAATTTTATATTTAAAAAAAAATTAAGATTATAATTTAAAATTTCAAATGATATTTTTATTTTAGAACAGATCAGAGAGTTTTTTTATTTGAAGTATTTTACATGTTTACAATTGCATTTCAATTCACGTGAAGTAATGAAGAATTTATATTATTATTCTGCAAACTGTACTTATCTCGCACTATAATTAATTGTAAACAGCAAACTTTGCATGTAATTATTTTTCTTCTAGCAAACGAAGTGCCTCATCCTCCTAAAATTCCGGGAGAGTAGTGAAATATATTTCAGATGTACATTCCCTTTTCCAGGTTTGCCAGTTTTTTGGAAGGACTATACGCAGCATTTAATTAAACTAGTTTTAAAAAAATGCTATTGCTCAAACAAAATATTTTAACAATAATATAGGCTCCTGGTATTCTAAACATTATTCAAAGCAGTGCGTATGGCATAGAACAAAAAACAATTGTGTCTGGTCTTTGAGCAAGAGCATAAATTATGAAAAAGAAGAAGACTATATCATAATTATAAAAATATCATGGAAGGAGGGAAGAGAAATATTTTCAACTTTTCTGGTACTTTAGTCCTATTACCTTTTGGTCTTCTCTTAATAGAAAAACACAATATTTTTCAATCATTAAAGTAAACTATATATCTCCTTATATGATATATTTTTTATGCATATTTTAAAAAATATATTTTCTCCGCTTATACGGAAAAAAATTATCAATGAATAAAGAAAAGCATGAGTTTGAATTCGCACCGGTAAATTCTCTTCGATCAAGAAAATATACTTAAACAAATAAACTTCATTTTTTAAAATCGAGTGGATTTCTTTCAAGACAAGAACAATCTCTCTTGAAAAATTTTAAAAGTTCAAATAGGAGCAAAAGTACTAGAAAAGTTGCATTCTTATTTTTCTTGGTTTAAACAGGACTGTTCAAAGACAAATGCACTGAAAAAATTATACTAAATCTAAAAAAAAATTACAAGCACTGAATAATTTCTGGGGCATCAGCGCTAAAAAAATTTAATTTTATTGGTATTTCAACATTATCACAAGTGATCATGGAACTTGTGTTTCAAAAGTCTCCTGCTGAAATTAAATTAAAGTACTAAAAATGTTAATTTTGACCAGGACTTTTTTAGAACAAAAGTAACGAAAAGCCCTATCTAATTTTGTCTAAATTTTTACAAGTCCTAAATAATTTTTGTGACCAAAGTGCTGGAAAAATTGAATTTCATTCCTTCGAAATGTTCACAATTTTTAAAGGAATTTGTGCCCTAAAACGGTACTGCTAAAATAGGACTAAAGAATTACAAAAGTTTAGAATATGTTTCACTTAATATTAGTTTGAAAATTTTACAGGTCTAAAATAGTTTTTGGGACAAAATTACCTAAAAAGTTTCACTTAATTTTTTGTTTGAGCACGACCTTTAGGGCAAAAATACAAGAAAAGTTTAATTTAATTTTTTTTTAAACATTTTACAAGTCCTGGTAAGGGCAAATTTAAACTTTCTTAGTAGCTTAGTCCCATTTCAGCAGTAGATTACATGTACATTACATTACATTTACAAATTTAAAAATAATTAATTGCGATTTTTTGCAGTACTTTTGTTCTAAAATAGTTGTTAGGAAATGCGACATATATTTGGTCATTTTTTGGTATTTTAGACCTATATAAGCACTAATTTTTTTGGGATATGAGTCCCATTAGAACTTGTGAAAATTTCGAGAAAGAAAAATTAAATGAAACTTTTTCAGTCCTTTTGTACCTATCTTGACTTTTAAAAATTTGCAAGGAAAGTTAGTACTTTAAATTCGATTTTTCCCAAACCCAGTACTTTTGCGAAACTTGAGACAATATCCAAATTGAACTTCTTATTTTTACTTGCACCCACAGTTATCAAAACAATAAATTTATTGTTCTTCAGTTTGTTGTAAAAAAATAACACTGTTTTTAAAACTTTGTATTTTATTACTCGAATCGTTTCAGAAACGGAAAATTGTCAGTATTTCAAGATCTATAAACAACTTCTAAAGTTATGAATGAATTTTTAACCTATCAAGTTTCATGTCCAGACCAATTAACATAG
Source organism: Amphibolips quercusostensackenii (assembly GCA_032357855.1). NCBI lineage: Eukaryota > Metazoa > Arthropoda > Insecta > Hymenoptera > Cynipidae > Amphibolips > Amphibolips quercusostensackenii. Next base: position 14,319,333 of record JAUELO010000135.1, read on the forward strand.
TATGAAAGTTAATAATTGAATACAAAAATTTGATTAAAAATGTCAGTTACGAAAAAACTAACAACACTATTCGATTCTACGGTAAAAATGATATAGAGACCATATATTAGGCAATTTTGGCAACCCTATTTGTTATGTAGCATATATAAACAATTTTATCTTACGACACCAGCTTGCGCATTTAATTATACTACAAAGCAAAAAGGGATAGAATGGAATGGTGCTATTAGTTTTTTTCGTAACTCACTTATCAACTTTCCTGCTATGTCTATTGGTCTGATCGTGAAACGTAATAGGTTCAAAAATTGTTCATAACTTTACAAGATATTTATAGATATTTAAATTATGACAATTTTTTGTTACAAATACCAATCTTATGATAAATTACAGCGATTTGTTAATACTTTTTTGAGTCTATTGGATTTGATTTAGTTAAAATCTAAAGTAAGTTAATAATTAGGAAATTTTTCAAATATCTACAAATTTTTTAATTATTTGGGAGCTTGCCACTGACGGTATTTTTCCGCGCAGTCGCTGTTTTTATTGTCTGCTGCTTGACACATTGCGACCGTGGGGGTGAGGCAGTAGTATTGCTGTTGTGCTGGCTCGCTCGGTTGGGCCGCATCCACTTTTCTCTTTGGAGTTCCGTTTCGACTTTTGTGCCGGGTACTTGTGACTTTTTTCTGAGACCAAGTTCCAAGTGATTCTTGAACAGTGTCTTGTGCCCTTGCCTACTTAAGTTATTGTAAAATAACGTGATTTCCCCGAATTGCTCGTCTTCTGATGTTGTCAAAAGTGACGAATCGGATGACATATACATTCAGTTGCATTGGGATCAATCTTCCCAAGAAGGATCGTGTTCGTCAACTCCGGAGCCTGTAGCTGGGCTGAGTTTACAAAATTACCTAATTATTCTTTGTGTGAAATGTATGAGTTGACCCGCGGGCTTGTACTCGGATCATGGTTTGGATAAAGTTAGGTTATATTTCAAGTATTCTAAATTATAAAAAAAAACTTTAAAGTCTGTCAGAAAATAGAGCTTGCAGAGAATTATGAACCGCAAATTTCTGATTATGAACAGTGTCATGCCATTTGTTATAATAGTGTTGCAGTCCTAAAAACTTCTAAAGAAATAACATAAGACTGAAAACTGGAAATGATATTATACAAATTAGAATTGGAACTAATATCGCAGTCCTATAATTTGAGAAGCCTTTAAAAAGAATCACTCTTGCCTATCTTCGAAGCAGGCAGCCATAATGCAGCGAGACGAGCAGCGAAAATATAAAATTATCCATAGTGCTATGTACGATGTACGATGGAGATGGATCTGGCACGATAGATCCAGCATCGTAGACTCAAGACTGCACTGGAAGGCCAAGGAAGGATGAACCAATGTTTCACACTCTATCTCCTGCCACTCCTGAGGTCCATGCACTGCTTCTGATCGCTCGGCTTCTTGGTTCCGTCGCTTTTTCATTTAATCTAGCTTGCATCGCGCTTCTTAGTTTCCCTCTGAAGTAACTTGTACTTTCTCATCAGGTGACACTGGAGCAAGTTGATAAACGAACATCTCTTAGCCTCTTGATTCTAGATTACAGATAAAAAGTTTGCATAGAGAAAGAAATAGAGAAAGGCCTCAAAGGTCCGTGCATAAATTACGTACAGTCCTTTCGTAGTGGGGATAACAACTATAAAAAATGAAGATTACATAACAATAAGTTGAGAAATAACTTTTTTTTGTACAACTATAAAAAATGAAAATAAGTTCAGAAATAACTTTTTTTGTACAACTATGAAAAATGAAGATCATATAACAATAAGTTAAGAATTAATTTTTTTTTTGTTAAATCGTACCAAACACAAAACACTTTGGATCCTAATCAGATCTACTTTGAAAGTTACTTCGCAAACAACGAAAAACTTAAGGTATATTATCATAATTTGAAATTAATCAATAATACAGTTCAATTCATCTTGTGAAATAATAATTATTTCAAATAAAATTGCCCCATAATTTTTATTATAACTCAATCGGGACCTGATAGGGTATCGACTCGGCACTGACCCGGCATACTGATCGGGATAAGAAGTCCGGTACAGACTGGTTCGTGCGTCTCATCACGGGTCTGATCCAACCTGGCTTCCCGATCGGGACCCTATTTGGCCAGATCTGGCCCCAATCGAGGCCAGGGCGAAATTTCTGCCAGGGATGCTCTACAACGGCACCATACGCCACTCTCCCCTACAGATGAATAGGGGATGAAAGTAGAAGGGCGCGTGTTTTTAATAAATGGCATATTTCTTAAAAGTCATATATTCGCGATTACACTGATTATTTCTTGCTCCCCAAATTTCTTTGAGAGTGCATGTCGCTATTTGTAAAGGATTCGAAGGATTTCCTTGAAATCAGCGCAAGACACAAGCCATAAGGGTAAGTCAGTGGTTTTTCGAGAACACGGGGTATGGGTTGCACTAAGTTCCCAACGCGTGATACATATAACCTAGTCCTCGAAACTAACAAATCCTCAACAATGTGAAATATCAGACTTGCGCACGGCAGATTCACTGGGTGGCTTCTGACCAAGAAGACACGTGGATTTCAGTCACTGCGGCGCGGCGCAACTGTGGGGAGTAGTCCAAATCTTCCTCGCTCCCTTAGAAACATGGAAAAAATATGAAAACTTCTCATTAAAATTTGTTTAATTATATAAATGAACTTTATGAACACTAAAGTTATTATTTTTTAAATTATTTATCCAATCATGTTTTGAAAAAGCAAGAATTTAGTCACGCTTTGGTTTTTCGATTTATCGATGAATTCCGAAGAGAGATTATAAAGAGTGCGGTGAATGATGTGCGAACAAGCTTCGCAAAGGAGTTGGATAATTCGTGTTATTCTGCAAGTATCCCGATTAGATGCTGTGAAAATACAGCATTTGTTTAGTAGTGTGACGGGACAGGGCTTACGTGATGAGACTGCTGATTATCCTGGAAAGGGAGCGTGGCGAGTATTTGTAGGTACCTACTTGTTGGGCAAAACGTGATACCGTAAAAGTGCGCAATCGATCTGGACTAGCGACTCGTGACCAGTTTGTAGAAATGTTTCATAAAACAGTGTGCAATGCGTGGAATAAGCAATTGTTATGAGTTCTATTAAGCCCCTCGAGTTTCTTAACGGTCGAGTACAGGTACTGGGTTGACCAGAAGAACACCTGCAAATGGACCTCTCACACCTCACACGCGGCCTTTATGCAATGGAATTTTCAAAGAATGCTACAAAAAATTATTACTCTGCATAAGGATAATTTCAATTTCAGGTTACATCAAAAATTTATTTCAAAATTAACCAATTTCTTATTGACACAAAATATAGAAATTTTAGAAAAATCACCATAGAGGCAAGTCTTAAAATTTGTTTACGATATTCGCTGAAGCAATTAACACTTGCTATCGAAAAAAGTACTGTAGAGTATAAATTTTACTAGTGCAAAACTTGCAGTTCAACCGTAAAATACATACCCCTCGATTTAATTAAATATGTTTATAAAACTATAAAATATTTCCTACTATTATGAAGTCGTTATTACATACATCATCTTTACATATATAGTATGAGGAAAATGTTTAAGATTCAAAATTCGAGGCTTGCTAATTCTGAAAAGTACCTCATAATTCCAGTAATTAATTTGTTTATAGCACAAAATGAATTTTATTTACTTTTTTAAAACTAAGACCATACGATTAAAATCGGCGTAATTTTAATTTGTTTATAACATTTGCTCATATAATTAAGAACTACTGCTATTTGCTACATTTTCATAAAGTATGGTGTATAATCTTGAAATTGTTTATAAATTTGTTTATAAAATTATTCACAAATGATGACAATCAGAATTAGTTTATTATTTTATTTTATAGAGTAAGGTTGAAAAATCTTGTAATGAAAACTTTCTTACTAAGATGGTCTGATGTTACTTATGTGAAAGCGAAATTTTTTAAATTTAGAAAAAATGGTAACGGACCTATTCAAATTGAATATAAGAGATAGGCATTATATTGAAAATAACGTGGGTGCAAATTGGTTTCTTACATACCCAAGATGAATTGAAGAGAATTGAACTTAAATATAAATATACTGTAGGACTGAATTCGAGTGATATAATCTAATGTATTGAATTCAAAAGAATTTAAGATGATGTAAACGAATTAAATTCAGTTCTAGTAAATAACATTTTAATTAAGTAAAGCGTACCTGAATCAGTAAGATTTTGCTGCTTGTCAGTAAAAATCCTTGCTTGTTTGTTTCAGTGTCCGTTCACAACGTCACACAGTGGTCCGGAAATGGATTTTTGTGTACAAATTGGTCCACAGGGTACATTTCCTAACCCATTTAAGATTTGCTTCTCGTAAATACTCTACATTGAATTCCTCCTAAGCTTAAGAAAGCCAATTTCATTTGTTTTTGTATTAAAAAATATAACAATAAATACAGAAGTAAAAGTTTTCATCAGAACCATATGATTTTTTATCTCTGAAATGAATCAGCAATCACCCTTAAATAAAGTCACTGTTAGTTAGAACTAATGAAAACAGACCTATAAATCACAATTATTCTAATGAAAATCATATTTATTTAATTATTATGAACAATTTATTTAAAAAAATGCAACAGTACATCACTTTGTTGTTTCATGGGCAGACCAATTGAAATGGTAAGAAAGTTAATGTCGGGATGAGAACATTTCATTAAAAGATGATTTTCCATAAAAAATAATTTAAATTTGTGATAGCTTAAATCAGAGATGCCCAGCTCGGGGAAATGCCCACTGAGATCACATGTTGGCCTTCCACCTCTATTTCTCCTGGAGAACGGGAGTAGTGGTAGAGGCGTGCACGAGTCTCTTCTCTAGTGGTGTCACGTAGCCCCGTAGATACGAATTATGTGCAAGGGTGCTTGGGGCGACTAACTTTTCAATACAAAATTTTCATAGCAACTGAAATTTTAGTTATTTTCTTTCACTTTTTTACTTTTAATTGCTTTTTAGATTTTACATCATGTTTTTCGATCCCTTGCACAATTGCCATTTTGTGAGTTACCTCCATGTGCCTTTAATACTTGGACCCTAAGAATTGAAAAAGCAATTTTTGAACAATTACTTCTATTTCCTATTCACCGTATCTCGAAATGATGATCATTATCATGATTATGAAATCCGAACAAATTGTTTTTCCAATCCAATTTATGTCTGAGTCTGATGATACTAACATCAACATCGGAAGGAACAACCTTTCATTTTTCATTTGCACTTTAGAAATCGCTCTATTATGTGCCGTATTATGCGCGGAAATCTGCGTATTATAGGACATTCGGCGGTGAAATAAGAAGAATTGATAGCTTGAAGCCTTGAAATATTCTATCTAAGCTTCAGTGTGACTTTTTTTTGTCATACAGGCGGGTATTATTATGTTATTAGGTTCATTATATAGTAATAAACAAGTTCTTCTTTTTTATAATATCATATTTTATTTATATAACTTACCTTTCTACCTTGCGCATAATCTATTGTCAGCCTTCAAAAAGTTTCAGTCAAACGAAACTGTGACATTAAAATATTCAATAATGTACAAAACAAACAAACACTTTGCAAACTTTTCTTTTCAATTACTTTCATTTAAAGTGAGTGCAAAAACTGAAATAAAATAACTGAAATTCTAATTACTATGAAAATTTTATATTGAAAAGTTAGTCACCCTAAGCACTCTTGCAGATATTTCGTATCTACGGGGCTACGTGACGTTACTAGAGAAGAGAGGAGTACACACCTCTACCACTACTCTTGTTCTCCAGAAGAAATAGAGGTGGAAGTCCAACATGTGGTGTGGGTGGGCATTTCCCTGAGCTCCCTGAGTTACCATGTCGTTTCTAACTGAAAACATGCTAAAAATGTCATCATTCATTAATGATTTAGGAAGTACCGAGATGAGCGATATCGGTTTCTGGAATTACTCCAGTGTTTAAAATCTTACGATTCAGTGCAGTGACGCCGTGTCCTTAGTTTCTCGTGCTCCAAACGATATATTGCCAATGTGCAATTGTGCATTGTTGGTGTATATCAAATCATGTCTCTTACAACTCGCTCTCCACAAATTATAAAACATGCATTTAAGTTTTATGCATTTTATATAAATTTCCAGGTTTTGCAGGTTCCAATTGATTTTATAATTTCAATTCTCTTATAAGAGAGAGACTGGAATAACACACACACACACACATATATGTATAACGTATGTAGGTAGAAAAAGGACAACATATATAGAAGATAACAGATGATAAAATCGACCTTCTATGATAATCAATTTGGCCCTCTGTGATGATCAGTTCGGCCTTCTGTTCTGATCCGTTCAGCTCTCTGTTATGTTCGATTCGACCGTCCGAGATGAACACAATTTGACTATCTAAGATAATCAATTTGAACCTCTTGTTTTAAACTTCTAGAGATATTCGCTTTAGCCATCTAGAAGGCTTTGTCCTATAATTGACCCTCAAATATGAGGAAATCAAGTTTTGAACCGCGATCATGAATTCATTCACTTTAAATTTTGGATACCAATATCTAATTCTAATTTTACCGTTACAAGGTAATCCTATTTTAGGAAATTATTGATTATTTTTCATAACAATATTATCGATCTGATTATCTAACTATCTGATAACTATTTCCAAATATGTTTTTTCTGCTAAACATGTAATGACGCATACCTGCCATAATAATAAAATTTATTACTTTCGCAATATCCATAGTCACAAATCTTGGTAAAATTGTATTACATTTGTATACTTTAGACACAATGAAGTTTCAATTTTTTTTCAAAAGCTTCTGAATCTATTTTTTTTTAATTGACCAAGATTAAAAATCGCATAATAATAACAAAATTCAGAAGGAATAAGAAATAAAATAATATTTAAATTTTATCTTTATATGTTAATATAGGTCATCCAAGCATTTATATTTAGGCCTATTTTGATAAATCGTGAATATTATTTTGAGTACAATTCACTGAAATGAACATTTATAATATTATATAATATTTTTCACAAATATAAAGTTTCTTCAGATTTCTCAAAAAATATATTCTTTAATCAATACTTTTCCTTCATTAACTCTTTTATTTATTTAAAATAAATATGATTGAACTACGACTGTTTACAGTTTTATAAAAGATTGATTTCAAATATATATTATATATATGTTATATATTTGAAATCAATCTTTTATAAAACTCTAAACAGTCGTAGTTTAAACAAATTTATTTTAAATAAATAAGAGACGGTCGGACGAGTCGGACTCGGACGGTCGACTCGAGCGTCACGGAGAGCTGAACTGATCATCACAGAAGGACAAACTGATCATCACAGAGGGCAGAATTGATCATCATAGAAGGTCGATTTAATTATCTGTTATCTTCTATATATGTTGTCCTTTTTCTACCAACATACGTTACACACACACACATGTGTGTGTGTGTATACAACGTTTTAAATTATTGTTTTAAAAAGCTATTTATTTGAAAAAAAATTGATGCTGTATAATATAATGTAGCAACTCTATTCTTTACTCTCGAGTCAATATCACACAGAAAAAATTTTTCTCAAAAAATTATATTTCAAACGTACTTGACACACTGAGGTCCATTTGAACCCCACGCGACTTTGAACGACTGCTACCAAGAGACTAATCGGTCCAGCATTATCCTACGTGGATTGAGAGATAGTTGTAGTCTCAAATTAAGGACAAATATTCGTATAGACCCGCTGCCTTAACATTTCGGTATTTAAAATTCAGAAAAAAGGCCTGGGGTCTTTTGGACCTCAGTGTGGCAAGTAAGGGTTAAATTAAAATTTGATTCCATATCTCATTATTATGTGGAAAATTCGTGTGCTTGGTTTTAAAACTCATCTCTTTCGAAAGAAATTCTATTTTTTTACAGTTCAACTCTTTGTTTGAGAATGAGCGTTTACGTAGAAAATTCAACTACACATTTAGTTAAACATAAACTGTTTAGTTCCAAGTAACTTTCTGCCTGAAAATTCAAAAAAATGTTTTTTTGTCTGTTTGGAAATGCAATTATTTGGTAAAGAATTGAATGATTTGATAAAAAATTAAATTGCTTAAAATTGTTTATATTTAGTTAAAAATTATTAAATTAACTTTCTTTATGCGAAAGCATCTTTAAGGGTTGAAAATTCAACTGTCTTGTAGATAATTCGTCTTCTTTGCTAAAAATTTAACTACACATTTGGCTGATGATTTATGTTTTTGGCCCAAATTCAACTTCTCATTTGAAAATTAAACTACCTTATCAAAAATGCATCTCTTTGTAAATTTAACTATTTGGTTGAAGATTTAACAATTTTCTTGAAAATTCGTTTTCTTAGTTAAAGAGTCAACCCTTTTGTAAAAAAGTCATCTTTACGTTTAATTCAGATTTTTTTTTATTTAGAGTCTTTCTTACTTGAAATCCTTAAACTAACAATGCAAATATTTACATATAAATCACTTGAATACAATTTGATTTACGAGAGCAAACTTCAAATTTTCTCTTGAATCGATATGTATTGCTAACATTGTATTTTTTCTTCAAGTTTAAATTATTATGTATATTATATAATAAAATTGACGAAACAAAATATATTTTTTTACTACGAAGAAAAATCCAACAGAAACGGTTCTTACGGCCCTGACTGTTTACGTTTGGATTCCCCCGATTTGGGACCAAAACAATTTGAAGACAATCCCCGACACTGGACTGA
>JAUELO010000135.1:14402093-14412584 GCA_032357855.1 Amphibolips quercusostensackenii
GCGAACCGAGAATTTAAGCGATCGACCAGACGACCACCTCGGCTTGCAGAAAGCTGGAAAACGGAATTTCAAACGAATAAATCGAGAAACGATTCTACCTCACGCGAAACTTGAGTGCCTGTGACACTTCAGTGGAAATATTAGGTCAAATAGAAAGAGAATCATTCGACGGCGTATATCCAAAGAGTACCTATAAGTTAGGTTCTTCATTTCATCGACGAACGATGTCATCGATATTATGGACAATAATTATTTTAGACGATCACAATGCTATGTTATGAGACGCCTTTCATCCTTTAGGATCAATAGTAGTTTATTCTACTTAAGTAAACTGAAACGAAAGAAAAAATTTGAATTGAAAGCATAAAATTGTGGATCTCAACATCTGCATCCACCCCCACTACAAACTTAACCTCCACCTCCACCTCCACCTCCACTTCCACCTCCACCTCCACCTCCACCTTTATATCCACATCCACCTCTACCTCCAATTCCACCTCCACCTTCATCCCCACCTATACCTCTACCTTCACACCCACCTCCACATCCGGTTTCACCTATCCCTGACCCTTTTCTTGTACTGACCCCACCTTACCCCTTTCCCTGAAAAATTCCCCTCGTACCACCTATTTCCCACCTCTTTCCCTTTCCTTCACCAGGTAGTCTCAACCAAACATTTATATTTGCAGAGTTTCTACAGGTCGGGTAATTCTGGAAAGTCAGGGAAAGTCAGGGAGTTTAAAACTACGAAGGAAATATCAGCAAAAATCTGAGTCAGGGAATTCTCGATAAAATGAAGTTTAAGCTCAAGTGTTATTCACGTAAACGTGGAAACTTATTGAAATTAGATCTAAATAAGAACATTTGTTCAGTACAAATGAGTCTTGCAAACGTGTAAGTTTATTTTATAATTTTTTTCGGTTGAAAATTAATTCTGTGGCTAAAAATTTTATTATTTTGTCAAAAATTCAACAATTTTCTCAAAGTCATTCCCTTTAGTTGAAAATTCAATTGTTTTGAAGAAATTTCGTCTTTTTGGGTGGAAATGTCCAGTATTTTTGTAAACAAATTCAACTATTTGGTTGAAAATTAACTTTTTTGTTGATTTTTTTAATTAACTGGTTTTTAGGAAATTCATCTTTTTGGGTTAAAAAATTGACTGCTTGGTTAAAAGTTAGTCTTTTTTGTAATACTGAATTATTTTTGTTGAAGATTCGTCATTTTAAATAATTGCTTATCCCATTTCTTTCAAACTCGATTTTGTTGGTAGAAAATTAATTTTTTGACATGACAACTTAACTATGCCATTTTTTGTTTTGTTATTCTTTTTTTACAATGTCACTGCGGTTCAAAAATTTAACTATTATCTATAAAATTTGCCTTTAAAATTAATCCACTTGATTAACAATAAAACTATTTTTGGTTAAAGTTTAACCTTTTTCATCAAAACTAGAAAATTTGGTTAAAAATTAAAAAATATTGATATAAATTTTATTATTTTGTCCAAAATGCGACTATTTTAGTAAAGCCAGATTTTTTATCGAATTTTTTTTTCAGAAAATTAAACCGTTTTTTATTAAAAATTTGACCGTTTGGTTAAAGATTCAGCTGTTTTTGATTAAAAGTTCATCCTTGTAGGTTGAAAATTAAAATATTTGATTAAAAGTTTGACAATTTTTATTAAAAATTCGTCTTTTTTTCTTTAAAGTTTAAATATATGGTTTTCAATATAATTGTCTTATAAAAAAATTTTCTTTTATGCTCAAAATTTAAACCATTTGTTTAAAAATTTAAACTTTTTTGACAGAAATTTTAATCATTTTGTTAAAAATACAAAATTTAACTGTTGGTGAAAAATTCACTTCTTTGGTTGGAAATTAACTTTCATGTGAAAAATTTATATTTTTGGTCTGAAAATTCAACAGGTTCCGCGAAAATTTATCTTTGTGGGTTGAAAATAAGATTGTTTTAGCAAAAAAAAAACAAATTTTTGCTTGAAAATTATGTTATACTTGAAAATTTTTTTTGGTTTGTTTCAAAATTCAACTTGTTCGTAAAAATTGGACTTTTTGTTATAAAATTTTGTCATTTGGAATGATTTTTTTTTATTAACCTAAAAAACGCAGTGTCATTGAAATCTTAACTTTTTTGTTAAAAATTTGTGTTTTTGAATGTCTTCGCGATACTGCAGACATCTAAAGAACAGACTCTCCTCTGATATAATATATTCCAGTAAAATCGCGCAGCATGCCGTAAAGGCCAGAAGCAGTAAAAAGTCGTGTAACATATATAAGGAAAAAATAATAAAAATTCAATGCGTGTTTTGTGTTTAAACATTTTTCTCCTATCGTACATTTGTCATCTTTTTTGTTTGAAAATGCAACATTTTGGCTAAAGATTAATTTGTTTTGGTTGTGGATCCAACTATTTTTTTGAAGATTCGTCTCTTTTGGTTAAATTTAACTGTTTTATTCTTTAAATTAAAATCTTATATGGTTGAAACTTTAAGTAAATCATTTTTTCTTTAAAAATTCATTTTGTGGTCGAAAAGTCAACTATTTTGTTAAGCATTTGATTTTTTTGTTAAAGATTCATCATTTTACTTAAAAATTTACCTTTCTGGTGAAAAATTTATTTCTTTGGTTAAAAATTTAACTATTTTGTTGAAAATTATATATATTTTTTAAGTGAAATTTAATTTTTGTAATAAAAAATATAACAAGTCCATGTTTTGTTAATAATACATCTTTTCTCCTTTAATTCTACTATTTGACTGAACATTTATGGCAGAAATTTAATCTTCCTGGTCGAAATTTGATCTGCTGGGTTGAAAATTCATCTGCTTGGTTAAAAGTTTAACTATTTTGTTGAAAATTCATTTTATTTGGTTAAAAATGATTTTTTTTCAACTGAAAATTTAACTCTTATATTTTTATTTAAAAATGTATCTTCTTCCGTTGAGATTTCAACTATTTAGTTAAGAATTAATTAATTGTTCGGAAAAAAACAATTTTCTTACGTAAGATCCTCCAACCGGTACGTGTGTTGGCACTTAAATCCGTTAAAATAAATTTGAAAACAAACATTTTTTGCATCAACATTATTATTTTCTTAGGTGTAAGGTGATTTTTATACCTAAAAGAAAAATGTATAGCGGTCGGGATAAATAAACAACTGCCCAGGGAAAGTTAAAAAATTTTCTGAAAAGTATTTTCTAGAATTCTGATTTAAACATATAAAATTCAAAATTAAACTGCAAAGGAGGCATTTTTGAATCACTCTTATGTACATATTTATCAACATGTTACATCGATTTCAGATTTCGTTTCCGGAACACATTTTTATTGGGCCCTGAAAGAGCAAATGTATGTAAAAAGTTTTCGTCAAATTCAATGTCTTTTCCGGGCGTGAGAGCTTATAAAGTCCCGTAGATGGAAGTAAGTTTATGACAGCTTTAGAATACAAAGGCAAATGCGTAAAAAAGATTTCTTGTAATGTGCTTTGCGTTTCCCGTCACGTAGACATCCAGATCGACAAGGTCCATCTCGCTGGTCTTTCACTGAAAATAGATCTCGCATAGAAAGTGCACGTATCCAAGAATTCTATTAAAGTTTATTGTTGAACCTTCTTAACGAAAGAAAGCATAAAAAGTCAGATTAAAATATCACTCGAGTTCTAATCATCTGTCACAAACCACCCACCGCGTGCTTTTTTTGAACACACTATTTCAGATCGATTTTAAATTCATCAGAGTAGCCGCAGGTCGGGAAACATCTGAAAATGATGGAGTTTTGTTGGTTAGTGGAAGTGACTAAAGTGAAAATTAATCAAAATCACTAAACACGAAAATCTCACTCAAAAATTTTTTTGAAGAAAGCGATGTTTTCGAGTAGATCTCCAGTTCTAATTGACGATGAACATAAACGAGCACTTAAATTACAGTCAACCGAATCTTCTACAACTTTTTATCCTAAAGTTTTCAGATCCATCCAGTAGCTTAGATGCCGGCGATTTTAATAAGCTTGTCAATAATTGCGATTTCTATTCTTCCCAGGACGATATGTGAATTTTCGACCTCGATGTTTGCCAAAAAATATAACTCTTCCAACTTATTAAAATCGCTAGCATCTGAAATACGGATCAAATCTGAAAACTTTAGTACAGAAAGTTGTACAAGATTCTGTTGCCTTCAAGTTGAGTGCTTGTTTAGGAAAATCGGCCAATTAGAACTAAAGATATACTTAAAAACGTCGAAACATCTATAAAAATTTTTTAGAAAATCGAACATTAACAAATCAAAAACGCTTTCATAAAAAATGTTTGTGTGTGATTTTCGTATTCAGTGGGCCAAAATACAAGAAGATCATATCAAGATGTGGAGGGCAACACAAATTTTTTATTTTGTGAACTAGTGTAATATAAAAATTCATAAATTGAAATTTAAAATCATTTTTTCCTATTTCTAAAATATTCTATATATAAAAAGGCAGAATTTATTCTATTCTCCTTGTTTTTTCTATTTTTTAAAATTCCTTGCTTTTTCCCTGTTTTCAATAAATTTGGCCTTTTTCTCGGTTTTTCGCTGAAATGCAAACGTAATTGTTAAATTCCAATAAGGAAGTTCAATTATTTTTGCTTAAAGGTTTATTCTTTTTGCTTAGAAAGTCTGCTATTTCATTTTTAGTTTGAAATGTATCTCGATTAATTATGAATTTTATTATTCGATTAAAAATGCAATGCTGTTAGAAAGTCATCGTGTTTGGTTAAAAACTGAACTGTTTTGGTAAAAATTCGTCTTTTTGGGTTAAAAATTCAAATAATTAAGTAAAAATTTCATTCATTTAGGTTAATATTGAAACTATTTAGTTAAAAATTAATCTAGTTTGGTTGACAATTTCAATATTCTGTGTAAAATTTATCTCTTTTGGTACAACGGTCAACTACATTGTTGTACATCCTTTTTTTTTTGAAGATACATTATTTTAGTTACCAATGTATCTCTATGGTTGAAAATTTAACTAGTTTGAAAAAACACATTTTTTGAAAATTCGACTGCTAGGATGAAATGAAGCTACTTTGTTAAAAATGCATTTACTTTGTTAAAGATTTATCATTTTAAATCAAAATTTATATCTTTGGTAGTAATTTTTTTTTTGTGGAACACTGTTTTTTTATGAGAAATTTGAAATTTCCATTTTTTGTTCAAAAATTTTTTTATAAGTTGTAAATCCAACCTTTGATTGAGAATTTAGCTATTATGGTAAAGTTAGAGCTGATGATCAAAAAATAATTTTTTTATTGATAATTCAACAGTTTTCTAAAAAACTCGTCTTTAACTAAATATATAAGCTATTTGGTTGAAAATTTTTACAATTTGTGATTGATAATTCGACCCCTTGCTTAAATATCAATTGCTTTTTACTGATAGCTTATTTTTGCAGGTTAAAAATTCAAATATTTGCTTAAAAGTTCCATTACTTTCCTTAAAAATTCGTTTTTTTTTTTACATTAAACTTCAAACATTTAGCTGTAATTCAACTATTTTGTTGAAGTATGACTTTTTTGGTAAAAAGTTAACTTTTTTGTTGATAGTTCAACTGTTTTCTCTAAAATTCGTCTCCTTGGCTAAAAACATGAACTATTTGGTTGGAAATTCGACCATTTTTGTTTGAAAGTTCGACTTTGCAGAATGAAAAGACGACTAACTTGTTAAAAAATTAGTTATTTTGTTGCAACATTGAATTATTTTGTTTAAAAAATTCAACTAATTTGTCAAAGTAAGATTTTTGGTCAAAAATGAACCTTTTTATTAGTAAATTTAATTGTTTTCTGATAAATTCGTCTTTTTTATCAAAATTGTAGCTATTTAGTTGAACATGCAACTGCTTTTGTTTCAAAATTCTATTATTTGGTAAAAAATTTATCTTTGTAGGTTGAAAATTTAACTTTCAGGTCAAAAAATCAACTATTGAGTTTGAAAATTCGTGTCTTTAGCTCTTAATTTTTAATATTTGTTTTCTAAATGTTTTGCCTTTTTGTTTCAAAAATTTAATTATTGGGTTATAAATTCAACTGTTTTATTGAAAATACATTTATTTTCTTGCAATCGTAATATATCCTGACTTGATATCTTATGAATTTGAAGCGTTTTTTTATCTATATGCGTTAATTTTATTTGAAAGAATTTATTCCCTCATTATAGTGAGAAATCGCCCTATTTTTCAGGATTTGAGAGAATTTTAAGCTAGGATGTCTGAAAAAATTACAAGATTAGAATTCTGGTCATCAAATATTAAGGATCATGAAAAATTAAAAATTGGTCTCGGTTAAATCAGAGGAATGTGAAGAAATATTGAAAATGAAGTATTCTGGTTACCCTGTTTCGAATGTTTATAATGGTTCAAATCGAATGATTTAGAATACTTTATGATTCAAATTTGGCTTGTCCTCATAATCTTCCGTATAATTACATGAATCCAGATAGCACCAAAATTAGTATGCGCAACCACGAAAGTTGTGGATGGCAGACGTCAGTCGTTGTATAGCCACTGAATTGAAGCGTTAATAGCGTTTCTGCGTGTCCGATGATTCCCTTGGGTCGTGTCTAGTACACCAATCATGTTTGGCTATTGACGAGCACTGCCACGATCAAAGGGAGTTTATTAAAATAGTGTGAAGCTGTTTGCCTGGGATCACGCACTGAATATAACGGCATGCGTAACAAGGCGACTACACCAAAGGCAAACCACGGCTTCCAAAACCAGTTCTGCTGTAATTGACCTAAATTTTGCTTACGCTGATGTAATTTCATTCTGAGCCAAGATTGTCGAAAAACTCACTTAAATTTAATTTCGAACGTTTGAAATACATTAGTTGTCACACTATTTATTTTACACTCATCTCGCGTAAAATGTCCGCTTATTAGTTGGGCAGCTTCACGGTTGTTCACGCTTGGCTGGTTCTGTCTTCCCCACCCCCCTGAGTGTCTATTGATGTCCTACAGTGAAGGCTATCGGTCCGATGTGTTGACATAAGAATGCTCGCTGGTTGCATTCAATCCGATTCAGACTGGATTTTCATGGCGTCCGCTGGTTGGTCATCTGCCCCCGAAGCCGGCCAAATTACGAGAGATGAGTGTATATATGTTATTTGGAATCAAATCAAATATAAGGTCCAATATAAAAGCATCTCACCCCTTCCTTTGCCTTCGAGTCTCATTTCCTCAAACTTTTCTTCCCTTAACTTTTTCTCCTCACACCCCCTTAAAAATTCACCTTGTAATTCTTATCACTCGTTCCCCTAATCTCTTCTGTGACATCACACCCCTTTCATTCCCACCCCCTAAAAATTCTCATCACTTCACCTCTCGCTAATTCCTCTTCCCCTCCCTATCAGTTTATCTCGCATTGACCTCTCCTCACCCTATCCATTACATCATCCCTTAACCCTTTTTTTGACTCTCGCCAGACGCATTTCCCTTATCCCAACCGACCGGAAATACAAGGGTTTCTACCCGGGGTTGCCAAAATCTAAAAACTATTATTTTGAGTCAAGAGCAATTAGGAATTAATTTTCTGTCGAACTTTAAAGCAGAGATCACTGTCTGTTTCCTTTTTATTTAATCGCCTTTTTCGCCCTCTCCCTCTTTTTTCTGCCTCAAGTTTTTAAGAATCATAAACAGAAATCCAGGACTTTAGAAAAGAGGATACTCTGAGAGAGATTTTTTTTCATGATACCAATTTTAAATATTTCCTAAATTGCACTGAAAAAATAGTTAGGCTGTCTCAGCTAGACTTTGAGCTGGATTTCGTCTTCTAAGAAAATTTAGCTGTGTTACCTAAATTTCTAGGTTTCTTACCTAAATATCTAGCTGTTTCAGTTAAATGTTGCCATCTAGAAATCATCTAGCTAATTTATCGAGATAGTTTCTAGATAGCAAGATTTAGCTAAAACAGCTAGATATTTAGGTGCCACAGCTATATTTTTTTAGGAGACGGAATTCAGCTAAGCGTCTAGCCGGGACAGCTAAAACATTTTTTTCAGTGTAACGTTTCAATCGAGAAATCGAGAAATCAATTCAGTACTTGCAAAACGAAAATATGTTTATAGAGTTCAACTTCAAACGCTTCAAGTTAAATTCTAAAATCAAAGAAAAGGATTTTTCAACGAAGAATATTAGTTTTTCACCCGAAAAGATGAATTTTTAACGAAAATAATGAATATCAAGCAATAAAATTTATTCTTAACAAAGTTGCTTAACTTATAATTAAGAGGTTGAATTTTTAATCAAAAATGACGCATTTTTCAATAATCTTTCATTAATAATTTTACAACAAAATTATTCTAAATAAAAAAAGTTAACGTTATCGAAAAATACGAATTTTTAGCAAAATAGTTTAATCTTCAAACAAATTTTTTATTTTGCAGACAAATTATTGGTTTTTCAACCAATATGTTAAATTTTCTAGGAACCAGTTCAATTGTGAACTCAACAATATGAATTTTCATCAAGATAGTGTATTTTCACGTGATGAAGTAAATTTTCTACTAAAATATTTTAATTTTCAACCCAAAAAGATAAATTTTCAACAAAATAGTTTCATTTTCAGTTAAAGGAAAGAATTTTTAACTAAAACTACGAATCTTCAAAAAAGGAATTTTTAAGACAGATAGACGAATTTGCTACAAAAAATTTGTAATTCAACCAAACAGGATGGATATTTAACAAAATAGATACATATCTAGCCAAAGAAAAAGTTTTCAATGAAAATTAGGAATTTTTAACCAAAGAAATTAATTTTTAATAAAGTAGTTCAACTTTTAATCAAGTAGTTGAATTTCAAATTAAAAATGACATATTTTAAAAATAATCTGATGAAATTATTGTCAAAAGAAAATTATTTTGAATAAAAAAAGTAAAAGTGAAAAAAATACGACTTTTCATCCAAATAGTTGATTCTTTAACCAGATTTTTCACTTTGCAACAAAATAGTTGATTTTTCAACCAATATGTTGAATTTCCTAAAAACCAGTTAAATTGTCAACTCAAAAATATAAATTCTTAAAAAAAAGTTCATTTTTAAGTAAGTTGTTAAATTTTCTACCAGAATTTTTTAATTTTCGAAACAAAAAGATACATTTTCAACAGAATAGTTACATTTTCAGTTGAAGGGAAGAATTTTTAACTGAAACTATGTTTCTTCAAGAAAAAAAAAGAATTTTTAAGTCAGAAAGACGAATTTTCTACAAAACATTTAAAGCTCAACCAAAAATGACGAATTTTAAACAAAATAGATCTATTTCCTGCTATAAAAAGGTAATTTCATATAACATTAGAAATCTTCAACCAAAAAAATTAATTTTTAAATCAAAAAGACGATTTTACACCAAAGAAATAAATTTGCAACAAATTGATAACAATTTTAACCATGAAAGATAAATTTTTGACAAAAATTACAATACCTTATATTTTAACAAAAAAATAAATTTGTTCAAAATAAAAAACCGTTAAATTCATAAAAAATACGACTTTTTCAATAAAATAGTTGATTTTTCAACTAAATTCTCAATTTTTCAAAGCAAAAAGATGAACCTTGTACGAAAATAGTTGAATTTTTCAACAAAAAGAATTACCTTTTAACTAAATTGTTAAGTTTTCAACAAAATAATTGAACTTTCAACCAAAGACTTTTCAACCAAAAAGAATGAGCTTACATTGAATAATATAGTTGAATTTTCTTATTGAGTTCTATTAATTTATTTTGCATTTAAACGGAAGAAGTAGATAAACATAAGAAATTCAAATTTATCGAAGGATAAAAACACATTTTTTGTAAAGCAAAACATAAACATTTCTTGATTATTTCTTTTACCTAATATACAATATTTGATCTTCTTGAATATTTCTGTGATGTATTTTCAGCAGTAGAAAGTTCGGAAGTGTTCAACAAATTTTCAAAAAAGATACTCTTACAGGACACTTTTGTTGTATATTTATGAGATATCTATACAATATGAAAAAATTTTATTATTAAATAAAATCACCCTTTAATCTCCCGTTTCCCAAAAAATCTCCTTTTTACATAAAATTAAATTAAAGAACCAGTCTGATCCCTGTTATTATTATTGTTATTATATTGACGTATTGTTATATTGTTATATTGTTATATTGTTATTATTTCCATTTGTAGTAAAATATATATTTTACTATATACCTAATTGATATATTGAGTTTAACATTGCTAAACAAAGTGCGATTGTAGTCAAAGCCTACTATTTTCTTTCAGTAAATATGCGAGGTGTGTTCAAAAAGTAAGGTGAATTTTCAATTTTCGCGGGCTACGTACATTCAAGTTTTGAATTTTTTATTTTGTTGTGTTGGTACACTTGTCGCGATCATATGTTCACAGTTTTTACTATATAGCTCGTGTTGTTTTTCTGGCAGAGGCGTAAAAGGTTAAAAGGGTTTGGTGTGCTCGGCGATTTTCTTCT
>JAUELO010000135.1:14423034-14434806 GCA_032357855.1 Amphibolips quercusostensackenii
TGAAAACGCTTGCAGATAAAGATGAAATTTAAAGGGCTTATATTCACCACTAATGTCTTGAAACTCACTGAATGATTTTTAAAAAAATTTATCGCATTTTTTGTAGCACTTAATTATATTTCAAAAATCAGTTTTTTATAGTAAAGCTGTTTTCATTAACGTATTTAAAAGTTAATGCAAGAACGTAAAAGATTCCTTGGTTTGAGACAAATCGATTGACCTATAATATCAATACATTTTATTAAAGAGTAAGAAAGCTATCATCATTTATACTATATTGAAAATAGATTTTCATAGTACAAATTTTTTCATTTTTATAATTTAAAGTGGATGAGAGAATAGAAAAGATGTGTTAATTCGAGACGAATCGATTGACCTATAATATTGATACATTTTATTGAAGTGTGAGAAAGCTATGGTAATGCATGATATTTAAAAATACGGTTTTTTACATTAAAACTTTTTTTATTAACATAATTTAAAATTGATGCAAAAAGGCAAAAGATTTCTTGATTCGAGACAAAGTGATTGACATATAATATTAATACATTTTATCAAACAGTAATAACGTTATGTTAATTTATATTATAATAAAAATTGATTTTTATCCGAAAAATTTTCTCATTCTCATATTTTAAAGTTGATGCGTAAATCGGAAAGAATCTTTGATCATAAATTTTAGAATAAAATAATCCTGAAAATTTTTGTAAAAAATCATAAGGCTGGGGAAAAAATAGGGTGCGACAAAATTTCTCTTCTCCCTTTTTTATCTCGAAAAATTACCATTTCAAATACAAAATTTTATTTGTCTGATTTGTCACTAAGTAAAAATTTTTGTTGTATTTTTTTATGATTTCGTATTTTTTGTAAATTTCTATTCTTGAATTGATCAAAATGAAAACTTTAGTTTCTCTATTATCTAAAAATCACTAATTCTTTCTCTATGAGGAAGCAAATACATTTGCTAATAGAAAGCAAAGTGCTCGTGAAATAAGCACCATATAAATATAGATACAAATAAAGTGGAAGCACTCGAGATCGAATTCACAGCTATTTCAACCAAGTAGTTGAATTTTTAACTAATAAAGATAATTTTGCAACAAAAAATTAAGCAGACAAATTTGCTGTATAAAAAACTTATTTTCCAGAATAAAAAAAAATTCTAACCAGTTGAATCCAAGTAAAAATAGACGATTTTTCAACAAAATAGTTTAATTATCAACCAGAATAACGAATTTTCGAGAAACAAGATTAATTTTCTACCCAAACAACAAATTTTCAACAAAATAGATGACTCTTTAACATAATAATGAAATTTTCAATTTCATATGTCAATTTATAACAAAAAATAGAATGTTTACATTTACATAAAAAAATATTCATTTTAAACCAGATTGACTACATTTTCTACCTAAAAATATGAATCTTTAAAAAAAAAGTTACTTTACGACAAAATAGTTTCATTTTTAACTATAATGATAAGTCTCCAACCAAAGAAAGGATATTTTTACAAAGCAGTTTAACTTTAAACTAAGTAGTTGATTTTTCAAGAAAAAAAGTGGATTGTCAACAGAGCGTGCAAAAGTTACTATTTTAAGAAAAAAATTAATTTCAAATTAGTTACAGTTCGATTCAACCGTAAAAAAAAGATTTTTCTAGAGAGTATTTGAATCCTCTACCATAATAAATTAATTTGCACCCATCCTGTTGAATTTTTAAACAAAAAGAATGAATTTTTACCCACAAAGATTAATTAAAAAAAAGAAAGATTTTAATATTTAATTAAAGAGCTAAATGTTTGGCGAAAAAGTTTATTTTTTATTCAAAAAGAGTAAATTTCGACAAAAAAGATAAACTATTAACAACATTATTAAATTTTGAACTAAGTACTTCAATGTTCAACTAGGAGAAATCAATTTCAACCAAATAGTTAAATTTTAATCTAAAAAGGCAAATTTTCAACCAAAATTTTTATAATTAAACTTTTATTTCAAAACATTGATTTTTAAACGAAAATGAAAAAAATTTTCAACAAAATTCATAATTTCCCTATGAAATACAATGAAGATCTTCTTACTGACATTGACTTGATAGCTAAGTCTCTTGACGTTCCCTTTACAAGGGAAGATGAGGACAAAATATATCGAATTATTAAGGCACCTGCACTTCTAAAATTCTCCAACCCTGCTATCATTTTTGTGAAACTTAGCATTCAGCAATAGACAGATAAGTTTATTGAGAGACAGAAATCTTTTAGAAACTTCTCTACCGAAAACCTCGGGTGGTCGAGCAAAGATAAGCATCACGAGGCCCTGCCATCTTTGAATAAGAAAACTGCGCCATTGCCCTAGGTCTCAGAAGAGACAAAATAATCAAGTATCTGTGGATTGCTGGCGGAAAAATTTTTGTCATAAAGAGGATGGATCTCCAAAAATTTACCTGGCTGATCTGCATACCGTCGAGGGACTCAGATAGCAACCACCGCTACCTATTATCATCTTATGTATATGTGTTGGTCAATATGATAGAACTTGTAATTAAGGCCGATTTTCAACTCTTCAAGCATACATAATAACTTTTTTGATAAAAAATTGTTACTCAATAGCTTCAAGGTTTCTCAGTTATTTTTACGATGCTGTTGGGATTAATTATGTTTTACATAAACG
The DNA here is from genome assembly GCA_032357855.1 of Amphibolips quercusostensackenii. Classification (NCBI taxonomy): domain Eukaryota; kingdom Metazoa; phylum Arthropoda; class Insecta; order Hymenoptera; family Cynipidae; genus Amphibolips; species Amphibolips quercusostensackenii. Next base: position 14,425,701 of record JAUELO010000135.1, read on the forward strand.
TCTGTTGATTGAAAATAATTTTTACATTATTCTGCTTGATTTTTCATCTGAAATATCTATTATTGTAACCGCAGCAACAGACTCTACAAATAATACTAAGATTGTTTCTTGCCCTATATCTGAGATTCATACTTCTCGGTATACATAAATTTTCATGCTTCAGTACCACTTAAGTTTCATTTATTATGAACTTGCGACTTAAAATTTAGCCATTTTACATTTTGAATGGATATCTTAAATATTTATCATGTTAACTTTATATTGCTTTTTTTCAATTTTTAATTTTTTATGTGCCTTATTTTCTATTTTCAAATGTAATCATGTGAACTGGATTTTGTTGGTTATTAGTCTCTGTCACTTTAGCTTTACGGAAAGGTTTGTTCAAGTTGTTAACGTATTACAAATACTTCTATGTTTAACTATACTCAAACCTTACCTATCGCTCTCAAAATGGAAACCTTGAATATTTGTTGTGTTAACGCTCAGTTTTTACCCGCCTATTACCATGAGTTTAAACATCACTTTATGTCCCGTCTTTATCAAATCATGGCCGTGTCCGAGACATGGCATACGCCGAAAATTCCAGCGAGCCTCGTACCATTTGATCATTACACCCTTTTTCGAAGAGAAAGGATTGAGAGAAGAGGAGGTGGGGTTTGTCTTTATATTCATGATAGCTTAAGGGGTGTACAGGTGGGAGTGGGTCCTCCTACCAATTATGATACTGCTGCGTACCTTTTTATTAAGGTGTCGTCGCCTTATGACAGTGTATTGGTTAGTGAAATTAAAAACCTCCTAATGCCTCCTATGACAAGGAATTTGAGACCTACATTTTTGACCTCATACCTGATTATGATGACATTATACTTTCCGGTGTCTGAAACAAAAATTTTAAAGCTACCAACAATTTAACTCATTATTTGAAATCAGTAGTGTTCTCCGCCGGATTATCCATAGTTCTCCACTTTAAAACCCACCACATCGATCATTCTAGTACATAGATTGACTTGATGATTTTTGACGATTTAGACAAGGTGATTTCTTTTACTCAACGCGCAATCTCATTCCTTTTAAACAATGATCTTATCAGTATCCAATACTGTTTCTTCTTTAATCCCTCCTCTTGTATAACTCTTTTGTCCATACGTAATCTCACAAATATTAATGAAACTCAATTTCTTGAGCAGCTCTCTACATATATCTGGAAAAGCATTTTTACTGAAAAGCATATAAACAGAAAGGTGATTCATCTAACCACATGTTCATCTTCAGCTTTTGTCAAATTTGTGACTCTCTATACATTTAAAGCAAAAAAAAAGTCTACTCCTTAGATTACTCCATGTATCAAAGATTTATTGACAGAAAGAGAGAAAGCGTAGATTGTCTAACAGAAGAAAAAGTAGTATAATTTAAGCTGTATTTCGTAAATTAAAAAACTAAGTTTAAACTGAAATCAGGGATTCATACAATCAGTATAATTACAATTCTTCCAAAAACATAAATAAAAATGAAAATTTATGGCTTCTCCTTAAACGACTTGGGCTCATTTCTCCGAAACACTTGGCTCCTGATAACAATTTTTCTCCTTTAGACCTTTCAACAGCTTACACCATAAAAGCTACACTCCATCCTCTGTGCCTTGTCTAAGCTTTTCGAAGGTGTCGTCCATTAGCAACTTTTTGCACACATTGAAACTAACAATTTTATGGACCCGATGCAATCTGGGTTCTGTGCCAGACATAGTACACTTAGAGCTTCACTTAAAGTAACTTCTGACCTTAAACTGACAATGGATAGAAGGGAAATAACGGTTGGTGTCTCTTCAGACTTTTCTAATGCGTTTGATGCAGCTAACCATACTTTATTATTGACTAGGCTTAAATGACTTCACCTCTCAAATATGGCTGTTAAATGGTTTGAATCTTATCTCAGTAATCGTTCTAAACGAGTGCAAATCAGCAATGGCGAGCGTTCTGATTGTGGGGTCGTTAAGAGTGGTGTCCCTGAAGGTTCCACGCTTGCCTCCACTCTATTTAATATTTATGCACCTGAACTTGATAGCGAACTCCGACACTGTATCTATAACAAATATACTGATGACTTTAAGCTTTACTTCTTTAGGCCTATTGCCACTCTTAAGAGTTTCTTTAAAAGGTACAGGTGGATATCGATCTAGTGGTGCAGTGGGCTTTGACAAATGGCCTTACTTTTAACGCTGTTAAAAATAAGGCCGATATTTGCGCATGATTCGAGGTAAACCTATAGAGTACTTTAGCAGCTTAATAGGAATAAGGCATCACTTCCAATCCCAACGCGTATCCTCCTCATTGAAAGCCTTATCCTCTCTTTCTTTGATTACGGTTTTGTGGTATATGACGATATAGCTGATGAGCTGAATGCCAAGCTGGAGCGTACGCTTAATGATTAGCATTCGGTTCATCTATAACATCCCAAAAAGTGAACATATCATTCAGTATAGAGAAACAGCAGGACTTCTTAACTTTGCCAAAAAAAGACAATTTTTTATGGTTAACTTGCTTTATAGCCTATTTAGTAATAGAGCTTCGCTCTATCTATTTAACCTTTTACATTTTATTGACAAAGACTAACCGACACCTTCCAAACTCCGGAAAAGGCAAAAAGTACTCAGAATTCAGCCACATTGCTCGTATAAAAAGCAAAAGGTCTTTTATTATTCGAGGTTCTCGTCTTTGAAACAAACTACCTACATCAGTTAGAAATCCACCTTCACAATATCACTTTAGAAAACTCCTTTTTACTTACTTATTTAAAATTTTAAATCCTACTCTCGAAATCACACATTAGTAACACATAAATGCTTGAGTTAAAAACCTTCATTAGCTTGTACATGTATGTATCTACTTTTAAGTTTGCGTATGTATACTTACAGTATTGTTAATGGATCATAATAAATTGTGTGTATTATAGTCTTTTCTCTTAACTCTTGTTAAATACCAATTTATAATTTCAATTTTAAAATCGATCGCTATCAAGTTTTAATTGAAATATGTATAACCTGTTCCGTATAGGGCTGTGTAGCCCTAGGAGCTTTCCATGAATAAATACAAATACAAAATAGTTTTTTAACCAAAGAGATGAATATTTAGCAAAATAAAAAAAAAATTTTTTAACATAGAGGTTAATCTTCCCGAAAAGTAGTTCAACTTTTAAACAAAAAATATCACTTTTCAACAAAATAGTTGCATTTTCAACAAAATAGTTAAATTTGCAAACCAATAGTAAAAATTTAACCAAGCGAGATAACTTCCGAATAGTAAATATAGACTTTTCAAACATAAGAAAAAAATTTGCAATAAAAAGAAGTTGGATTTTCTTATTGGTTTTTAATAATTTAGTTCACATTAAGGCAAAGAAACGAGAAAAACGTGAAGTTACTTAAAAATATGAAGAAAGTAAGAATTGTTAAAAAAGGGGGTAATGAGCTTATAGACAGTCCCTAAGAAGTTAAGTCAATGTACCATCTAAGTTAATCTGTAAATTATATAAGTTTCCTAGAAAAAAAGTGGGTAAAGAATTTAATTAAAAGTTTCTTTGTACTAGTAAGGCATAGTTTTAATTGATTTTTTATTGTTCTCTTGACGGTTATATAACAGCCCGTGACTACGTGCACCAAAATTTCGATACGATTAGCCGGATTTTTTTGTTACGAATAGAGGGAGCTCAAAATGGGTCTGTTTGTAACGAAATTTCGGTACAAATGGCCGCTTTTTTTAGGTACATGTAGACACTTGCTATCTAACTTTTGATTTATATTTCGTATTTAAAAATAGAAGAGAGTCAGCTTTAGTGTCACATGACATTTTAAGGGATAGACGGGAGTCACCGTATTGTCACAAATTTATTACAAGAGGAAAGGTGAATCAAACATCACAATGTAGTTTGGAAATACACTTATCACTTTAGCCTGTGATAAATGAATAGTTGTTTTCTTCACGACATAAATATTATATATTCTGTTTGTGTTAAATGTCCCATTGCTGTACGGTTACTTGGGACAAATTACGAAAAGACATTTTTAAATTACTCGGAAACATAAAATGCGTAAATAAATTACGTTTTTCATACAATTGCAGAAACTTAAAAGGAAATACTTAAGCTAAAACTCTAGAAATTTGAAAACCGAAGTTGCTCTTAAAAAATAAAATATCCTTTCACTTAATTGAAGCTCTCACATCAACAATTGCATACTGGGACTATAACTGGAAGTACGGAACAGGTCGATACAACATTCTGCTTTACGGAAACATAGAAGGAAGGGTTGTCGGTGTCGGAAGTAGACTCGAGGAAGCGTTGTGTGGCTCTCGTTTGCAGGGAAAGGGGTCTGCAAACGGAAACACGGGGACCATCGCCGGATATTGAAAATACCTCGAGAGCTTCTGGACACACAAACATACACCGTTTTACCGCGGTATGCCAGTCGAAATGGTCCAGAGGGAAGTTATGGGGGTGGGGGCACATATAGAGTTGTGAATAGAGAGAAAATGTGATCGACAAGGACAGAAGTTTAGTGCTAGGGAGAGTCTAACTATAAGGTTTAATATACGTCAAATTGTGAGAAATACTCTATATGATGCGTAGAAATGAGCGTATAAGAGAGAGTAGCATATAGAAGAGAGAAGCATATATGAAAGAGAAGCATATAGAAGAGAGTAGCACATAGTAGATAGAATGCAAGAAAGTCGTAAACGATTATATTATCGTGTGCTTGGGGTTAGGAGAGGGACCATTCTAGAATGAATTTATGTCTAGTGCCCTAGAAGTCACTGAAGGTAATGTGCATTCGACAGAAAGGTAGTGAGATTCCAAGCGATGCAGAAATATCATGTGTTAGTATAATAGAGAGGAAGGGAAAGAGGTTTTGAGCACTAGGTAGTAAAAGCGTAAATGTTATTAAACTACCTATCACGAGTAGGCTATTATCGTTAAGGAATATGCAATTGTTAGAATTTAATTAGAGCTAACATGAGTAAATTTTATTACAGAGATAGTACTTCGATTCATGTTTTATTCAATAGAGAATGTAGGGATCAGTATTCAAGAATAATAGGAAGAGATATATTTATTGATTTATTTATATATTATGATTATTAAGAGGTAGCATAAAATTTACAATATGCAGAGCAAAATTAACGACACTATTAAAACTATTTGACACATTTTTTTTAGTGCTGACACTATTTAGACACTATTTTGACAAAAACACCGCTCATGCCATATCCGCATCTCAGTGATCCGGGAGCATATGAAATTCCTTGCTCTTGTGGCAAAGTTTATATTAGAGAAACCAGGAGAGCGGTGAGCCAACGTGTGAAGGAACATAAGAGTAAAGTTAGGCTAAAACATATTGCGCAACCAGTACTAGCTGAGCATCATATCAAAATGGGGCATAGCATTTTGTTTGAAAAAACAACTGTTAACGCAAAAACATACAATATTTTTCCAAAAAAAAACATAGAGAAGAATTGAAATTGGAAACACTCAAATAACATCAATAGGGATAATGGATATGATACCAATCAGATTTGGCTTTCCGCCCTTCCGGCTTTTTTGAAAAAGACTTGATTGGCTAATCAAGTTTGATCAGTCTTCATGGTGGGGCGCTCTAGCTAATCACAGGCATCGTAGAGAATATATATAAAAATAACATAACCTGAAATTTTAGTTTCAGGTTAGCCCTAAAGAAAAAAAACTGCAGTTTTCATGAAACGCCGGCAAGATTTGTAGTTTTGCACTCGATTGAAACCTAAAACACTTAATTTTATTAGAATAAATTATTGTGAAAGCATCAAATCTATTATTAAATTAATATGTATTGTGAGGATCTTCAAAGAGCTTTTTAAGATTTTGATAAGATTCTAGATAAATTTCAACGAATTTTGAGGAGCTTAGTGTACATTTAAAATAATTCTGATAGATGTCACTATATTTGAGGGACTTATAGAATTTTAAAACAAAATAATAAGATTTCAATCGATTTCGACGAATTTCAACTGATTTTGGAGGTTTCCAGGGATTAAAAAAAATTGACTAGTTTCCTATTCATTTTTAGAGGATCACTGCAGATTTCAGGGGATCTAAAGGATTTCAGTAACCTTGAATTTTATATTTGAAAATTGCATGTCACTATTTTGCTACTATTTTTCACACTATTTGGAATATCTCAAATGAGTCCGAGGCCTGCATACGTGTATATATCAAATGGAGAAACAACTAACTCTTAATTTACCTGATTGTCTATCTAGTTCAATAGAAAATTAACACGATATTTGATACTGCATTATCCAAAGGTGAGTATGTAATTGAAGCCTCTTTGGTGTAAAGTTACATTTGAAAACTAGTAGATGCCTTTGAACTTTTAGCAACATATCAGTAATTTCTGAAAACATATATGTGTAAGAGATTGCACTATATTCACATTTTGACAATCACAAATTCCAAAAATAATTGCAGTGAATTTTGAATTATAAATAATAATATAAAATCTAGAAGTAATTTAAATGGGACTTGAAAAAATGCTAAAAATAAATTATGAATTGAAAAAAGAAATACTTTATCTAGCATTAACAAAAAAAAGAGCTTCTCGAAATTCAGGATGGCCACTGGACGAAGCGACTGGACCAAACCATGACATAACCGTGAATATATATTTTTTGCTGAGAAATTCTACATATTTTTAGAAGTAAAATTCATCGAAACATTTGAAATATTACAAATTTCATAGCATGATATAATAATGTTTAAAATAAGTTCGATATCAACTTTTCTCGAATGTTAAGTTTAATTGATAAATTTTTCAATTATGAAATCATACAGTTTGAAATATGTAGTTTTAAAATTTCTTGCATTTATAATTTGCCATTTCAGCTTTTCATTTTCAAGCATAAATTTTTTATGCTAAGAATTTTAAAATGTAGTTCAAAGACTTAAATAATAGAAGAATGAAGATGGTTAAAATTCATAAAATTTTGATAAAAAATGGTTTTGTTGATTATCTAAAAATTCAAAAAAAGAATATTTTTAAAACTGAACTACAGTTTAAGTGTTAAATATGAAACAATATTTGATTTTCCAAGACGATTCTGAGTCTGTTCAAAATTATATAAGTCACAGATTTTAACAAAACGTCTAATTGAAACTTGAGTACCTACTTTCAATGTGAAAAATAATTTTATAATAATAGATTTATAGTAAGTAAGCGATTTTATTTATTATCAAATCGTATTTTAATATTGTTTAAGTCTAAATAATCCATTTTCAACTTGTGCGATTGTAAGTTGAATATTCAAATCTAAAAAATTTGAAACTGAATTAATAAATAATAATAATTATTATTATATAATATATAAATATATAATATACATATATTAATAATTAATAATATAATAATTAATAATAATAATTATATACGAAAGGATTTTTTTATAAAAAAGCGTTAAAATTTTGCAATAATAATTTTTAAAGAACGAGAAGAAAGTTTGCTATTTAATTGTTTTCTGAATTGTAAGAGGAATTTTTTTGTTTATCACATTTTAATTGAGTTAAGGGCAGTCAAATTTTTGAAGTTTTCAAATTTTTATGGACTTAAAAATGATACAATTTTGTTTTTGAATTACGGTTGAATTTTAAGTTGAGGTCAAAGGCTAGTTTCCATTTAGAGCATTAGAAATAATATCTTAATTTGTTATTTCTCAATAAAAAATTTATATTAAAAATTTGTTAAGGTTAAATTTTTGAATTTTGAAATGCAAAATAGTTTCACTTCAAGTTTTTCAATTTGCAGTTTATATTTGATTACTTTAAATACAAAAATTTTCATTTCAAGAATTGGAATGTTTTAATTTCAGTGACCGTTCAAAATTTGTGTGAACCAAAAATAACTCCGGAAAACTACACTGGTAATCCTTTAAACTAGTTGTATTGAAAATTACTACTCTATTTTTGGTTACAAAATTATATTTTATAGCTAAAAATTTATGTGTTGCGTTGAAAATTCGTCTTTTTCGGTAGAAAATAAATCTTCTTTGTTGAAAATGTATGATCTGGTTGAATATTCAGCTACGTGTTTAATCTAAATTTAACTAAATTCAATAATTCTGTTGAAGAATAATTTTTTTGGTTAAAAATTTCACTTTTTGGAATAGAAATTTAAATAGTTCGGTTTAAAATAAATTTTATTGGTTGAGAATTCGTTTTTTTAATTCCATTTATATGGTTGAAAATTTTATTTCTTTGCTAAAAAATCTTTGATTTTTAGTAAAAAATTGAATTTTTGACTGAACACTTAACTTTTACACTGGAAGATTTGTCGTTTTAGTAAGAAATTCATTGTTTAGCTAAAAAAATGACTACTGCGATGAAAAGTTATTCTTGTTTAACAAAAATTAAATTTATTAATTGAAAATGTAACTATTACGTTTTTTATCTTTTTCTTTAAAAATTCCAGTCATTTCTTGAAAATTCATGTATTATGTTGAAAATTTTTCTACATTGTTAAAAGCTAAAATATTTTCTCAAAAATTGATTTTTTGGTTGAAAGTGTAGAATTTTTATCAAAAATTCATCTTCTTGATTGGAAATTTTATTATATTGCTGAAAAATAGATGCTTTTAGGTTTAAAATTTATTTTTTTACTTAGGACTTAACTATTTAACTTGAAAATTCATCATTTCAGTAGGAAATTCATTTTTTTAGTTAAAAAACTGATTAATTTGTTAAAAAATTGTCTTTTTTTTTGCAAAAATTAAATATATAAATTGAAAGTGTAACTATTACATTTTTTATCCTTTGCCTTAAAAAATTCTACTTTCTGGTCATAAGTTAATTTATTTTTTTGAAAAAAAACCCTTTCTAGTTGAAAATTCATGCATGTATAGTTTAGGCGGAGTAATCCACCATAACTTTATGCAATCCAGAGTGATTCTATGCAACTCGGAGTGACTAAACAAAATCCAGGGTCATTATAACATAAAGGTAATCCAGCTTATCGAAGATATAATCCGGCGTAATCCACCCTCGACATACCGCATATTTAGCAGTTGCCCCCCCCCCTTCTGGCCTTAAACAC
>JAUELO010000135.1:14518612-14530242 GCA_032357855.1 Amphibolips quercusostensackenii
AGAAATAAAAAAAAAAAATTCTTAAAAACGTTGTTTTTCTTGGTCAGGCCGGAAACTTATCAATCCACCCTCGTATTCCTTCTATTAACATTTAGGTTTAATGCTTAACTATGGCATAAACAGGGAAATAGGTCCCATACTAAAAATAAGTAGTAAGACCTGGTATTTGTCAGACAAGCCAGAATCTAAAATAATTAGTTGAAGGTAAAACTACTTTGTCAAAAATTTATTTATTTGGCTAAAAATTCGTGTATTTAGTTTAAAACTAATTTTTTACTAAAAATTCAAGTATGCCACTTTTGGTACAAAATTTGACTTATTTAGTTAAAAATTTATCTGTTTAGTTGAAAATTCGTATTTTTGCTGAATTTTAGCTTTTTTGCATTTTAGCTTTTAGCTGAAAATTCAATTATTATATTTTTTGTAGGAAATTGATCTTTCTAAGTTGAAAGTTAACCTATTTAATTAAAATTCATGTATTTGTTGTAAATTCGTCTTTTTTATTGAAAATTACTCATCTTTGTTGAAAATGCATGAACTTATCCACAAGTTCAATTGTACGCTAACCTTTTTTGATTTGCGTGTAAAACATTGCAGATTTGCTATGAAAACAGAATATGGTATATTTCAATTATATTTTTTTCGTTTAAATTAAAGCTTATTACTTATCTATGTCATTAATAGTGAAATTGCTCTTACACTAGAATTTAGTAGTAAATCCTGGAACTTGTCAGACTGGCTATAATTTGCATTACATTGTTGAAGTTGAAATTTCTTTGTTAAAAATCAATTTCTTTGATTGAAGATTCATCTTTTTGGTTAAAAATTAATGTCATTAACTAAAAATTTTACTTATTTAATTTTTGTTAAAAATTTGATCTTTTTTAGATGAAAATGCAACTAGTGAGTTAAAAAATTATGTATTTGTTGTAAATTCGTCTTTCTGGTAGAAAACTAATCTTCTTTGTTTAAAATGCATAAAATGAACAACTAGCTTAAACTCTCGCAAAACTTTTTTGATTTGCCAGTAAGAAATTGTAGATTTTCTATAAAAGGAAAAAAATATATATTTTAATTATATTCTTGTTATTGAAATTGAAGTTTAATACTTACCAGTGGCATTGTATTGAGATAGCGCTCAAACTAGAAATCAGTAGTACACCCTAGAATTTGTCAGACAAGACAGAATTGAGAATACTTGGTTGATGGTTAAAAAACTTCATTGAAAATTAATTTGTGTATTTGAAAATTTATCTCTTTAGTTGAAAATAAATTTTTTTTAATAAAAATTTTACCTATTCTACTTTTGGTAAAAGATTTATCTTTTTTAGTTAAAAGTAAAACTGTTTGTTTAAAAATGTATGTATTTGTTGTAAATTTGTCTTTTTGGTTGAAACTTAATTATCTTAGTAAAAAATGTATTAATAAAACAACGCGTTTGATTGTTTCCAAAACTATTATGATTTGCGTGTAATAAATCAGCGATTTTAAAAAAAAATACTACAAAAATATATTTTAATTACATTTCTACCATTGAAATTCAAGTTTAAGGCTTAAAGACGACATGAATAGTGAAATAGCTCTTATGGTAGCATTCAGTAGTAAACCCTAGTACTTGCCAGACATGTCAGAATCTAAGGCCTTATTTGTGCTAGACAAGTCAAAACGAGAATTAGTAGCAGATCAGTTGTTGTCTATAATGATTAATGATTTACTATTAGTTTAATAATATTGAGTGAAAAAATTTATTTTGAAATAACAAAAAACTAATTATTACATTGCTATAAAATCATCAGATTCTTGAAACTGTAATTTACCATACCCAGTAAAATTTGAAATTATTTCGTATTTTGATTGGTTTGATTCGTTAAAAATGTAGATTTTTCACTTCTGTTGTGGCATTTGCAAGAATCATAGTCTTTAATCTATTCCCCTGCATTTCCCTTATTTAATTTGATTCTGCCTTTATCGTCTATTATTGAAAAACTCTGACTTTTTCCTTTTTTTTCTTTGAATATACGACATCTAAAAGTCCAATATTTGAATTTTGCATAAAATTCTATGAAATTAGCAAATATATTATATAATAATAAAGTATTTGGATACATTTTTTTAGAAATAAATCAAGTACAAAATAAGAAAAATAAAAAGAAATATCGGGAAGAAAATATGACTATAAGTGCAAAGTATTAATTATAGTAAGGATGAAATGAGAAATCTCAAAATGAAATAAACAAGTACACTCATAAGTTTCATTTTATTCATAAATAATGGTATTGTTCAAAAGAAGAATTTTTCTTAGTTATAACAACGATTTTAAAGATCTTACCATTTTTTAATAGAATTTTTTTTTTCTTTTTTACATCGCCGTGAATGGATTTTCAACGATTTAAGTATATCCAATTAAAAACAAATTCTTTAATTTACTTTTAATTCTTTAATTCTTTAATTCTTTAATTCTTTAATATTATAACAAAAATTCAACATTCTTTCTGCGTTCTTATCCCTGGGGTAACCAACATATTTTTTGTAAAAAACGTTATATTTTTTTGTTAAAAGATAATAATTGTTAATTTAACAATCCACTAAAATATTTTTGTAGTGCAATTTATCTATTCTCTTTTAAAATTTAATAATTTTGTTGAAAATTGCAGCGTTTTGTTAAGAAGTCATCTTTTTTATTTGAAAATTCAACTGCTTGGTTTAAAGTTGAACTTATATATAAAAAATGCATCTTTTTGGTTAAAGATTTATCTCCTGGGTTCAAATTTTTATTATTTATTATATGAAATATGTTTTTTGGCTGCAAATTTATCTTTTTGGTTTCAAAATGTTACCCTTTCGTTTAAAATTTGCAACTGCTTCGTAGAAAATTAATCTCTTTTGGTCAAGCATTAAACTATTTATCTAATTATAGTTTTCGTTCAGGAGTCCTTTTTAGTTGTTGAAAAATTATCTTTATTGCTTGAAAATTCAACCATTTGGTCTAAAATTCATGTTTTTTTTTGTAAATTCATCTTTTTGGTTGAAAATTTATGTTTTTTTTGTAGAAAATTATACTATTTAGCTAAAAATTGATATTTTTAGGCTAGAAGTTTAACTGTGTTGTCATGAATTTATCTTTTTGATTTACAAAGTCGTGTTTCTTGGTTGTAAATACATGTCTTTTGGTAGAAATTATACATTTTTGTTGTAAAAATCAACTCTTTTGTTAAAAATTAATATGTTTCGTTAAAAATTGAACTGTTAAGAAATGAATATTTTTCGGTTAAAAGTTTACCTTCTTCGTATAGAAAATTCATTTTTTCTGGTTTGAAGATTCTTTTTTATGAGTTCAAAAATCATCTTTTTTATGAGTTCAAAAATCATCTTTTTTGGTGTGAATTTCATATTTTCAGTGTAAATTTAAATCTTTTAGTTAAAAATTATTATGTTTGGGCTAAGTATTTTTCTACTTTTTTGTTAATAATTCATATTTTTGGTTTAAATATTCAGCTGTTGTGTAGAAAATTCGTCTTCGGTAAAAAATAAACTTTCTCGTTAATAATTTATATTCTGGAGTTGAAAATTCAATTGTTTTGTAAAACAACCGTTTTCTGTCTTGACAATTCAACAATTCAACTGAATTTGTTTTAATGAGTGAAAAGTCTTTCTTGGTTTATATATCAACTCTTTTGTTTAAGACTGGCCTTTTTAGTTTACAAATTCTTCTCTTTAGGTCAAAAATTCAACTGTTTGGTTCAAATTTTGACTTTTTTGTTTAAAATTCGACATTTTCGCTAGAAAGTTCACCTATTTGGTCGCAAATGCTAATAATTGGATTAAATTTGTTTTCTTATGATGAAAATACAACCGATTGATTGAACATTAATTTTTCTTGTTCAAAAATTAACTTTGTTGTAGAAGCTTTATCTTTTTAAATTTAAAATTCAGATATTTCCTGAGAAATTGTAATTCTTACCTTCAAATCTCTAGTATTTTGTTGAAAGTGCAGTATATTTCGACTAGAAATCTTAGAAAATTAAAGTGTTTCATATTGAATTTAATATAGTACTCATATTATTTTTTCTAAAAAGGATTAATTTCTCTATTATTTTTCTATCTTTGTGAAAAATTACCCGATTATCTATTTTTTGAGAGAATTTTGGGCGTTGCAGTCTATTTGCTCTTTCGGGTGGATATCAGCCTCCTATAGACAGTCAAGTCACACTAAGATCACACGAAAGCATACTCAGTACTCAGTTGTCATCCCAAGCTAACAGAATTTGTTGACTGTATGCACATTTGCACGTGTAAATCACGAGAATACATTTTACGTCGGTTAGTGTCGTCTGGTTATGCATACCTATGTGAATCTGTCGCCGAGTAATACCATATAATTAGGAACAGAGTGTGCAATGTGTATATTCAAAACCGCTTCAGATGTATGTGATGTTTATTAAGCTTTCAGAGAAGGAGTAGTATGTTTGAAATTAATTTCAAGCTCTTGCCAAATGTGCAACTGAGCCGTTCATTCCTTTAAAAATCGTGTTCACGAGATCTCGCATGCATTGTTGTTGAAAACCTGATTGGTTGAATACTGCGTAAATGTCATTTAGTCGCTATTTTCCGTTTGTTATTTTGAATTTTATAAAGTTTTTAAAATAATTTTTCTTAAATTTTTAATTCTAAAAGTTTTTTTCTAAAAGACAAAATTTAAATTGTTAATGATCCATTAAAAATAAAGGTAGCAATTCTATATATGTGAAAAGAATTTAGTGATAGTAAATATTACTTTACTGGCAACAATTTTGTAGTTAACTTTTTACCATATCTTTTAAAAACAAAAAAAGGATTTTTTTTAATACGCCAAAATCTATTATATTATAGTATATGTATTAATATATTAATAAAAATTACGACATTTGTATACACTATTGATAAAAAAGAAGATTTTAATTTTGAATGTTTTTTTGATAATGCATAATAATTATGTTCCTAACATTTTGCTACCACAATTTAATTTCTAAATTTTTTTACACTTCTAAAGCGAGGAAAAAAACTAAACTATGAACAAAAACTTAAAATATCTTTATTTACGAACTATGAACATTCTTGCGTCCGTAAACAAAATTGGCAGTAACAGTAACCAACAAATTGCTAGTACCGACAATAAGATTTTCGGAAAAATTTAAAATGATTGTGTTTTTTTTTTAGCTTTCAGGATTTTAAAATATGTGAAAAAAGAATCTGGAAAATTTAAAGACAATTTTTTATTAAGCAGGAATTCATAAAATGTAAGGGAAACTTTCAATAACTCCAAAATACATTAAGGAGTTTCAGATGTTTTAAAAATATTTGAAAATAATTTAAAATTTAAAAAGATTCCAGAAAATTTTATTTAAAATGAAGATTATTGTGGATTCTGCTTTAAGAAATTTTAAAAACCTTGATAGTGAATAAAAAGTTTGTTTCAAGATCCCTGAGAAAACTTCATATGATATTTTATGTCTAAAATTAATTTTAAAACAACATTGAAAATGATTTTGAAATATTCCAACTGATATTTCAAATTAAAAAAAATGTTGCAGATTTACTAGGAAAATGTTGCACTTTTGCGAATTCACAAAAGTTTAGAAAAAATTCGACTACGTTTAAGACATATTCAGCAGTTTTTAAAAGATACAAGAATAATTCTAAACTTAAAAAAAGATTTCATAAAATTTAAAACACAATGTAGATTTTTAAATCCTCGTAAAATTTTTAATGCTTTTTGTTATTTTAATTTTTCTATAAAATCTAGAAAATTTTTTTAATATTTCTAAAAATCTCAACCAAAAAAGAATCTGGAAGATTTTGAGGTGACTTTTTTCACTTTCGAAAGATTTAAAAAATAATTAGGAAAAATTTAAATCATTCTTATAGAATATTTTAATGTTTTAAACAAATTTTGAAAAAAAAAAATATTTGAAACAATTTTGAAGGTTTTCAAAACAAAGTTCAAAGTTCTGAAGGTTTTAAAACAAAATTCCTAAGCGGTTTAAAACAAAATTTCGAAGCATTTTGAATATTTTCACAGGTTCCTAGATAACAAAAAATTTTCACATGATTCCTGGTTAACTTTAAAGTGATTTCTGTTTTTAAAAAATTAAGTTTTAGAGAATATTTTTTAAAAAATTCAAAACATTTACAAACATTTTTAAAATTGTAAAAAAGAATTTTGTATATTTTGAGGCAATTTTAGGAAAAATTCCAGTCAGTAAAAAATTTTTGTTATTTAAAAGATATTTATAATTTTTGAAGTTTAAAAGAAATTAAAAATAGTTAATAACTATGAATGATTTCCGAAATTTTATTCAACGTTTTTAAATTTTCTACTCTTGGAAAATATATTTCAAACTGATCAGGATCTTTCCTATAATTTCGTAAAATTCTGTGAAATAAAAAAACTTTATCACATTTTCTCTAGATACTTTTTTAGTGTATGTGGAACCCTAAGAAACCTTTTTTAATTTCCTCAAGAACTCTAGGAAAATTAAAATTGAATAACCTCAAACAAATAAATATATCTAAAAAATAAATAGTTATTGAGAATTCTTTTCATTTCTTTAAAACTATTTTTTGTTCGAAAATGTATATATTTTGTATAAAATTTGTCTTTTAAAATTAATTCAACTTTTCTTGATTAAAAATTAAAATATATAGTAGTTGGAATATTAACTATAACGTTTTTCGTTGTCAATTATTCTTTTTTGGTTGAAAATTCAACTATTTGGTTCAAAGTGGAATTACTTTGTTTAAAAAATCACTCAGTTTGGTTGAAGATTCGAATATTTTTTCGAAAATTAAACTGTTTTTAATAATTTAAAATGTTGTTCATTCAAAAGTAATATTTTTTTAAATTGAAATATTAACTATGATATTTTTTTCATAATTCACATTTCTTTTCGAAAATTCAACCACTTGGGCCAAGTTAGAACAACTTTGTATTTAAATTTTTTTGTTAAAGATTTATAATTTTAGTTACAAATCCACTTCTCTGGTAACCATTGTAGCTATTTCGTTAAAAATTCGTCTTTTTTGGTACTAAATTAATCTTCTTGGTAGAGAATTCATCTATTATGTTGAAAGTTCAATTTTTTTGTCGGAAATCAAATTATTTACTAAAAATTTATATCTTCTGGTTAAAAAGCGTAACTTTTTTTTGAAAATTTGTCTTTTTTCAAATCTAGGCAAAAATTATTTCTCTTGTTGACGACTCCACTATTTTATTTAGAATTAGCATTTTTTGACGATTTTAACTGTTTTTTATTTCAAATTATAACAATTTAATTATTTATTTAGAATTTAACATTTTTGTTAAAATTTTGATTTGACATATCTGCAATCTTCAAAAATCGTTGCTAATTTGCTAAGGAATCTAAATGGATAGTTAAAAAATTCATAGTTATTTGAAATTTTCATTTTGTATTACAAATTATTTTCCCGTTTAAACCGAAAAACTTTAACCGCTTCCAGCGCATGATTCATGATGCCAGTTAATATAAAATAGGCTTAAGAAAATATATATCAATCAAAAACAACGACAGCAGCAGTTATTTTCGTTTGCTTCAAAGTATTATTAAAAAACTGATAATTATGATTTTTGAAAATATTGAAGCATGTTTAAAAGAATATCTATACCACCACTTCGTTCTTTACTGACAATAGCCGACACTTTAACTTCAGAGATTCTCGTCTGTGAAATAAATGGATACCTTCATGAATCATGAGCGTTCAAGGCCACCACTCTCGATTCAAGTCGACCCGCCACCTCGTTTTAAACGGCTACCGCAACGTCATCGTCGTCGGTGGTGCAGACTCATTAATTATAGCCAAACATTTTACCAGGATGACAGAAAAGGCGTAAGTTACTCTTTGTCCCAAGTTCCGAGCTTACGAGGCCTTTCAGGAGGTTCATCAGTCTGGCGGAAGGAAGGTGCAAAACTACTTCCAAGGCTTCCCCTCTACCAGTCGCTTGTTTTCTCTCCTCGAGCATCCACTTCCTATAACTGAAGGATGTCGTACTTTAATGTAACTGAAAACTTTCCTTCCAGTCAAGTAGCTAAAACAGACATTACGGAATCGATCTTCAGTCTCCTAACTTCACTATCTCCACTCGACTATTTTGTAATAACCTAAAGTCCTTAAACTTGAATCATTTTTCATAATTCATGATGCATATTTATTAGAAGAGCTCTGGAAATTACTTTTTTTTTTAATTCGCTAAAACCTTCAATCTTTTTTTATGTAGAAAAATTATTGCTTATCTTATAAACCAGGATAGTCTCATTATAAAAAATTGATTAAGAGGCAGGGTAGTCAAATTACAAGACAACTTTTAATTTACGAAAACATTACACTTTTTTTGTATGTAATGATTTTAACAAGCCTTACAGTAGTTTTTACTCATTGATATCACAAAAGATATTCCGCGAGTACAAACATTCTTTCATCTTTCCCTCATTGAGCTCCACACCGTCAGCCACCGCATGGACCGTGCATCACCGCGCACACCCAAGACTAAATCATGTCTAACTACAAAATACCACCCGATTTAATACTGCACTTTTAGACCCCATAAGTTCATAATGAAGAAAATACAAAAGATTTACCTTCATTACAAAGTCTCGGCCACGAAGAATTTCCCGCATTTGTTTACAATAATAACGACCCAGCAAGATTATGGCTTTGGCTCAGGTAGATGAGTTCGCCATCAGTCACCACTTTTTAAAATATTTCTAGAAAATATTTACGGTTTGTTGCGTGAGTTCTTATGCCAAAAGAATGACAAAGTTTTTTAAAGTTTTGATTCTAAAGGTTTAAAGTAATTTAGGACGTTATTTATCAATGAATATTAGGAACATATAAAAATCATTCCTCCTGCTCGAGAAATTAATATTATGCTCACAGTGAAAAAAGCTAAACAGTACTAAGCCTAATCAAGTTAATTTTGCAGGAGCAGCAAGAAACATTTTAGAAGGAACAATTTACATCTGATTGGATAAATTGTTGTGTTTGTATGTTAATGGATCAGTTTAATAACCATAGTGTGAAAAAATAGATAACGCTATACTTTTATGTAATAATATAGTATATACATATTTTTATTTAATTTAAGAACAAATAATACTACTTAGGCAAAAAAGTAGCATGTGTTGTATTAGTACAACATTTTTAAATTTTGGATATAATATCTTCAAGTGTTCAATACTTGTCAAAATACTATAATAATCATTCAATTGTCAAAATAATTGAAGATTAATAATTATAATAATGCACAATTGCTGTCTGTAAACATTTAAGAGTTTGTTTCAAATCGCTCAGCGCGTCTTTTTTCTTGGAATTAGTTTTTTTTCTCAGTTTGATATTAAATATTTATAATGCTTATGTCAGTAGTCCCTTTGTTCATAGTATAGTTTAAATAATCGCTGCGAGCAAAATTTTGAAAGAATTATTGAACAGGGAAACTATAGGGGGAATAGAAGAGTTTTTAAAAAATTTTTTATTATTGTAAAAAATATTCCATCTAAGATGCTTTATCTGAAAGAGGCAGAATAAGCGCCCTGTATCTGCCCGCATAAAGGCAGTAAAATAGGACTTTATTGTAACGCGACGAAGGGCAGGTAAAGTGACAGCAATGAGGTAAGAAAAGACTGTGGTGAACTAAACAAGTTTCATCGTAATCAAATTTATTAATAAATTAATTGTAAATTGTAGTTTGTGACTGATTAGGGATGAAAAAAGGAAAAATAAAAGGGGGAAAAGGAAAGTAAAAGGGGAAACTGGAAAGGGGAATAAGGAAATGGAAAGGGTAAAAGAGGAAGAAGAAAGGAGAAAAGAAAAAAAGGAAACAAGTTAAGGGAAAAACGGGAAAATAAAAGGGGGAAAAAGAAAAGGACAGGGAAAACGGAAAGGTGGAAAGGATAAAGGAGACATAGAAAGGGGAAAAGCGGGAAAAGGACAAGAATTAAAGATCAAGGGTGAAAAGAAGAAAAAGAAGGGAAAAATAAAAAGGAAAAGGGGAAGAGGGAAAATGAAAGGGGAAAATAAAGGGATGAATAAAAGGGCGAAAGGAACAGGGAAAGGAGAAAAGGCAAAGAAAGAAAGGGATCAGAAAAGAGGCAAAGAAAAGGGGAGAAAAGAGGAAAGGGATAACAGAAATGGGAAAAGGGAAAAGGAAAGTGAAGAAGGGAAAAGAGATAGAAAAGTGTAAAAGAAAGAAGAAATGGGCAGAAGGAAAATGGAAAAGAGAAAATAAAAGAAGGAAAGGGAAGGGGGAGAAAGGGGGAAAAGGGAAAGGGGGAAACAAAAGGGGGAAGGAAATAAAGAAAGAGAAAAGGTGAAAATAAAAGGGGGGAAGGACAAGTGATACGGAAAGTAGAAAAGTGGACCGGGAAAGAGGAAAAGGGGAAAGTGGGAGAAAGGTAGAAAGAAAGGACACTAGAAACGGAAAGGGGGTCGGGAAGGGGAAAAGAAAAGGGGAAAAAGAAAAAAGGAGATTGGATGTTCAATACTTTGAAAAGTATTGATGGCTATGAAAAGGGGTTTAATAACAATTAATTTGATTATGAAAATCTATTAAGACTTTCACTATGATAAAAAACTACAGATTCTAAAATTAGTTTTTGAAAGACAAATTTCCTTCGATAACTAAAATATTTGAGTTCTCACCAAAATAGTTAAACTTTCAACACATAAGTTGAATTTTTTATCAAGTAGATAATTTTCTACCAGAAGGGAAATTTTCAACGATGTACGTGTATTTTCAATTAAAAAAAAACTTTTTAACAAAAAATGCAATAGTTGAATTTTCAGTTTCAAGAAATAATTTTGAACAACAAAAAAAGAATTTTAAAATAGTTGAATTGAAACAAAGACGACAAATTTTTAACAAAATAGCTGAATCCTCTACTACACATGAATATTCAACAATCAAGGTCATATGTTTACCAAAAAAAACGAATTTTCAATATGGTACATAATTTTCTACAAAAAATTTTAATCTTCAGCTCAGCAATATTACTTTTAACTAAAAACTTAATTTTCTTTCAAATATTTAAATTTGCAAATAAACCGATTTACTTCATTCAAATAATTAAATTTTCTACCGAAATAGTTGCATTTTCAACCAAAACTATGATTTTTTAACGCAGAAGATTAATTTTTCATTAAATATAAAAAATATTTATTAAATCGCTTGAATTATTAACTGAAAAAGATAGAAGCTTTGAGCATAAATAGAATAACGTAATTTTCAATAAAAAAAATTTATTTTCAATTGAAAATGAAAGCATTTTCTTTAATGTTCTAGTTTCTAGGCAAAAAGATGAATCTTTAAGTTAAAAATTGATTTTTAACAAAGAAGTTCAACTTTTAATCAAGTGGTTGAATTTACATCATAAAATGATTACTCTTTAACAAAATAGTTGAATTTTCGACGAATTAATAAAATTTCCATGTATATAGAATAATGATTGTCCACCTTTGACAATTATTGGACACCTCAAAATGATCATATATTAAGAAAGATTAAAAATGGAAACTTCTGATAAATAGCATAAAGCGTGTTGAGAAAAATCTTGCTCTGTTTATTAGGTTTTATTTATGAA
>JAUELO010000135.1:14587417-14598750 GCA_032357855.1 Amphibolips quercusostensackenii
CCCCCCCCCCGCCCCCCCCCCCCCCCCCCCCCCCCCCCCCCCCCCGTAACAGGAGGAGTCTAACAAATTGTTAAAATTACTGAATACATTATAGAGGATGTGTGAGGTAGTTTCCATCAAATTTTAATTTCATTGGACACTAAATGATTTTAATTAAAATGTTTCCCTTATGAACAGCGCCACACTCTATTTTATAATAAATTTGATCATTGACTGATTATTCTGATATTCAATAAAATTCTATGGCTTCTGTGACTTGAATTTAAAACTAAAAATATCAATCAGCAGATATTTTAATGTAGGCTAAATACAGATTTTGCTTTGTTCATGCTTTTAGAGCGAAATGGCATTTGTGACATAATTATGTCGCACAAAGTGATAGCAGATGGGTGTGGGTGGTCGCGCGTGGTAAAAGCTATTCTGGCGATACCAGAATATTAAGTTATATTTAAATACCGTTCTGCACGTCTGTTGGAAGATATTTTTTTCATTAAGTCTGGTAACAGTCTACTTTCTAAAAATATTTTAAACGACATTATATAATCCTGTCTAAACAATTTAAAATTGCTTTAGAGAGAATTTTTATATTTTGAGGCTTTTTAAACGTTATATAAATACATATTTAATTTTTTATTAATTATTATTAATTACCATAATAAGACGTAAAACCTCTCCAAGTATTTCAAACAGAAGACCAGCTGATTTTTAATGATAATCTTATTTGAATAAAACTATTAAATTATAAAAATATTTCTCTTGCTGGTATAAAAGTATGTTATTTCTAGGAAAGTTGACTATTTTCTTAAGAGATTTCCCTGATTCCAACATTTCCCATTCACTCTCAGTGGTATTTCTTACTTCCACTCGTTTTCTTATCTTCTTCCTGACTAATCAGACTCACCGGTCTTTTTCCTTTTGCGGGACTTTCTAGCTGATTAAACACGATTAGATCGTTCCGGTGAGTCAATTGAATTCCAATCCGTAGATATCAGAATTCAGCTGATGCGCAGGACGCCAACGAGTAGTAGATAATTCAAGTCGACTTTATATTCTCATTTGAGTTTTGACTTTTAGAATTTTCTATTTTTATCGGCATAGTGCTAAAGTAATTCTATTTTTATTTTAAGCAGTTTGGTAAAGGAACGTCCATTAATTACTCAAGGATGATTTTTAAAATTTTGGACCCCATCATGAATGTATTTCAATAAATTTTAATTTATTTCAATATATTTCAATTTATTCAAATAGATTTTAATTTATTTCAATGGTTTTTAATTTATTTCAATATAATTCAATTAATTTTAGTAGATATAATGTATTTAAAATACTTCCAATAGATTTTAAGGTATTTAAAGGACTATTAAGTATTAAAAAAAATTAAAGAATTTACACTGTATTGAAAGAGATTTTTACAGCTTTTTGGTTATTTCATGAAATTTTTAGGAATTTTTAAAGATTTTTTAAGATAAATAAGGTATAAGGGTTGCATTTTGAAAAACCAAACAAATGTAAGATAGAATCTCAATCTTTCAAGAGATTTTACTAGATGTTTACGAATTTCATTGAGTCTAATCAGATATCCGAAAAACTTACTGGATTTCAAAGGATATTAATAGATACTGAAGGATTTTGATGGATTTTAAAGAACGAAAAACAATTTTCACGGATTTTTGAGGAATAAAGAGACTTTAATAGATATAAAGAGATTTTAAAACCTTTAGATATATTTAGAATAAGTCACGGGTTCCCAAATGATATTGAAGAGAATTCATGCAAAACCGAAGTGTTTTACGCATTTTAAAGGATTTGAAAGATTTGACGGAATTTAGAGATATTTTACAAGACTTGGAAAGACATGCGAAGATTTTTAATGATGTGCAAAGATTTTTATAGATTTCGAAAAATTTGCAAAAATTCCGAAATCTCTCCACGGCTTTTAGAAGATTTCCTAAGATTTCAAATGATTTAACAAAATTTAAAATAATTTCAGTAAATTATAAAGAATTTTAACGGAGTTCAGGTTTTTTTAATGGCTTCAAAAGATTAAAATGGGCTCTAGAATATTGTGTGGGATTTCAAAAGATTCTTAAAGATTCCACAAATTTTAGAGATTTATTTGAATTTTCAAAGCATTTCAAAGATTTCAAGGTATTTTGTAAGCTTTTGAAATATTGTGAAGAATCGCAAAGACTAAAGCTAACTTTAAAAGATTGTGAGGAATGTTCACGGGTTTTAAAGTAGGTTTCATGATATTTTAAAGATTTTAAGCGATTTTGAAGAGTTTTGAAGTTTTCGACGAGGTTTAAGGAAATTTTAGGGATTCTAGTAGATTTTAGAGTGATTCACGGGATTTCAAAAAGTTAAAAAAAAAAATCTGATATCCAAATATTTTCATGAATCTTACAGGATATCAGAGGATTATGATAAGATTTCGAAGATTTGAAGGGATTTAAAAAGATTTCAGAAGATTTGCAAAGATTTTAAAGGGTTTTAACCGAGTTTAAGATTTTTCATGGCATTTTGAACATTTCGAGCATTTTAAAAGATTTTCACAGTTTTTAAAGGGTTTAGGGAAAATTCAAGGGGTATCAAGAGATTTTAAAGTAATTTGCTGGATTTAAAAGAATTTAAAAATTTCAAAATATTTAACGGATTTTCAAAAGGTTTTTAAATATTATAAAGGATTTTTAGGAATGTAGTGGAATTTGAATGGTTCTTAAAAGATTTGGGTAGATTTTGTTATGCTCTAACGGATTTTAAGAGATCCCGAAAGATTCCAACGGATTTTTAAGATTTAAAATAATTTTAAACAGATTAAAAATTTCTTAAAGATTATCGTAAGATTTCGATATATATGACAAAGTTTAAAGGACTTGGGCCGGTTACTATATTTTTTAAGGGACTGTCACGGATTTTAGAAAAATTTTAACGAACTTTGAACATTGCAAGCGATTTGAAGGATTTTCACAATCTTTAAAGGGTTTTAAAAGTATTTGAAGGGATTTTAGGGGTTTTAATATTAATTTAAGGTATTTTTAAGAATCTTATCCGTTACCAAAGTATTTTCACGAATTTTAAAGGAAATCAGAAATAATAATGAGACTTCGAAGATTTGATAAGATTTTAAGAGATTCACAAAGAGTTTTAAAGACTTTAAAGAATTTTAACGGGCCTTAAGATATATAAAAGGGTTCTAACGATTTTACACATTTTCAAAGGATTTTCTAAGATTTGAAAAGATTTATCGAAATTTTAAAGATTTTCCAAAAGAATTTCAATGGGTTTTGAAAGATTCAAATGGATTCTGATATATTGTAAGGGATTTCAAAATATTTCAAAAGATTTCTACGAATTAAAAAAATTGCAATTAATTTTAAAGCGATTTCAAAGCTTTAATAAGATTTCAAGATATTTCATTAATTATGAAGGACTTTGCCTAAAGTTTAGAAATCTTAAAGAATCTTAAAGGATTTTGACGCAACTTTAAAGATTTTGATCGATTTTTCGTATATTTACAGATTTTGACGGACTCAAATCGATGTAACGGATTTTAAAAGATATAAAGCGGTTTCGATGATTTTATGGGGTTTGAAAGGATTTTGTAAGATTTCATGATATTTATGAGTATTTCGAAGGATTTTCGATTTTTATAAAGGATTTTGAGATATTTTATAGAACTTCATGGGTTTTTGAAAAATTTAATGCATTTTTATATATTGTAAGAAATTTAAAAAAATTTGGAAAGATTCCCACGAATTTCAAAGATTTCAGAAGAACACAATTTTTGCTTAGTTTTGAAATGAATTAATTGTTTATTTAACTTTTTCCGTAATTTAGGGTTTGTTGCTTTTTTTAAATAGCCGCAAAGAAAAGCTTGACTACCCATAAAAATGTTGAGTAAGACAATGGGAAAATTAGGTATTAATAAGATACAGTTGCGTATGTAAGAGGAGACTTTGCGCTAGCAATCGGACATCATGCTCCAGCATACCGAAAAACAGTTCTCAAATATACCATCTATTTTTTTATTTTCTTTTAATTAATGTTACATTAAATCATCGAAAAGCTATTTAAAAGTGTTTAGTTGTGAATTCAAACTTTCAAAACTTTTTTATAAATAATAAAAGAAAGAAAGTAGTTACTTAAAAATTAACAGTGGTGTTCTCAAAATCAATGATACCTTACTTTAATAAGTGCATAATCCTTATTATAATTACACATGAGTCAATAATTAACAATTTGTTATACAAATTGGTATATTATAAAATTTCAACTAAATGTTTAACTCTCGAATTTCTAACATAAAAGCTACATTTTGTGTACCGCATTCAAACTGCGTCCAGTACAAAATTCATTCCTGCGAAAAACATTTGCACAGCAATTGTCCTGACTTATTTTTGTTGCCATCATTATTATGCAAAATAATATTTTTATTAATAATTATTATATAAATTTGTATCCTAAAGAAATAAAAGAAGAATCAAGATAACGACAGTCCGTGTTATACAATTGTTATATAAGTATTAACTTTCTTTGAGAGACCCTTCTTGTGAGATAGAATTTAAAAGTCAGCCACTTAGCGTTCAATTTTTAAAGCTTGATTTTTGCTAAACATAGGTATTAGGTAACTATGGGTCAGACCTAAAGAAGTAAAAAAAATTTATTTCAAAAATGGTCAAGTTATCAATTTATTTGAAGTTTATTTTTATATGAATTTAGTGTAAATAATTATTCATTATTTTCAGATGAGTAATAATAAGGATCAAATCCTAATTTTACCACTTGCTTACTTGACAGTTTTCATAGTCAAAAAGTCAAGCTTTCTTTTGCAACTATTTAACAAAAAACTGAAGAACCCTCATTCGCGAACAAAGTTAATTAGTTTATTAAAAAAGTGTGAAAAATTGTTTTCTGTTATAAATAATAAAATAGAATAAAAGGGTGTGAAAGGCACTTTCTAAAACCCTGATAAAAAAAATTAAATCGCGTAATTAGAAAGCTAGTTACAGGCTTGTTAAACCACCCGTGCCGGCATTGGGGTTGGAAAGTCAACCCCGCATTACTTTGGGAGGGGTGGTAATCCTGGTCTATAAATTTGTGGAATACATACTGTTGTTAGACAAAAATATTTATAGAATATTAAGACAATCGACAAACATGGCTTTTGAAGTTGTAGCAGTTGAGAAATAATGCCTCGTATGTAGCATAAAAGATAACACAGTAAAAATAAATACAATAAATAATGATATATTGTGTATAATATCATAAAAAGTTATTTGGACGAGCCAAAACGGATGCTCATTACTATATTGGGAAAAAATAATTAGAAAGAGAAAAATTATAGAAACTTGGAAATTCTTTGGACCCCCACAAAAGTAAGGTGAAAAAGCTTAACATAATTAATGGACACTCCCTAATGAGCAACTCTTCCGAAGAATTTATCTAGCGTACCTTAAACTTCAAATTGCGAACAAACCTTCCCTCATTTTGCTCGTTTCGAAATATCAAGATTAAACGTATTTATATGTTCCACAGTGAACCTGAAGTAAGTTCCCTCCGGAAACGAACCAATCAGGAAACTCCGCGAATTTACGGTCGAAGTCCGCGACGACTGACGCCCCAAAGCGAACGTTTATGAGGCCGATGATGGGATGGATAATGCCGTCAGCAAAGGGCTTATGGGGATATAGCATCCAATTTTTCTGGGTTCAATAGGAACCTTTCTTGACATCTAAAAACTCCACGTCATTTGTTACTTCTAAACCTCCTTTTCAGAATATTCAAGAAAACAGAAAGGTATATTTTTAAGAGAATCTAGATCTACAGGAATATTTCTGTATTTAAAATTAATTAATTTCAATCTTAATGACAAAATTACAATTAAAATTGTAACTAGAAGTAAACGATCCATAATACCGTTTCATCCATTTTTCGAAGTGAGGCTATATAAAGCTGAAATTCCCGTCCTAATGGGATTTGTAATATTAATTTTTTCAAATGCTAGAAAAATGGAAAATTAGTAATATTATTATTTTACGAGTTGAGTATCTAAGTGCTTTACTAAGTACTGAATTCATCTCTTTTGGCTAACAATTTTCCTATTAAATGCTAGAATAAACTATTTTCTTCAAAATCAGTTTTTTAAAATTCAAAATTAACTTTGTTAGCTGGAAATTTAACTAATTGCTTTGTGACTGAAATATGGTCATATTTAGTTTAAAATTCAACCCTTAAATTTTCCATTGAGAATTCATCTTTTTTGGTTGAAAATTAAAATACTCTGTTGAAAATTTGTTTTATTGGTTGAAGATTTAACTCTTTTGTTAGAAATTCTTTCTTCTTGTTATGGAAATTGATTCTTTTTACCTAGAGACTTAACTATTCTATTTTTGGTTAAGAATTATTGGTTTTCCGTTGAAAATTAAACTATTAAATTTTTCATTGTGAATTCACATTTTTTTCTTGAAAATTCAACCGCTTATTTAAAATTGGAACTACTTTATGAAACATTCTTATTATCGCTTGAAGATTGAACAATTTTGTTGAAAATTCGTTCGATTAAAATTTGTTTGATAAGAAATAATTTTCCTTGCTGAAAATTCAATTCATCTATTTTTGGTTGAAAATTGATAGTTTATAGTTTCGAATTCAACTATGCATTGAATTTTTCATCAACAATTCACTTTTTTCAACATGAAAATCGAACTATTTGGTTGAAAGTGGAACTGCTTTGTTACACATTTATTTTATTGTTAAAGATTTAACTATTTCGTTCAAAATTTCCTTTTTTCGTGAAAAATTTATTTTTTTCTAATTGATAATTAAACTGTTCCGTTATTTTTTGAAAATTGATTGTTTTTAGCTAAAATTTCAGCGAATTGGTTTAAAATTTATGAATTTTGTTGTGAATTCGTAATTTTGTTTGAAACTCACCCATTTGGTTCAAAATACGTTTTTTTTTTAGTTTAATATTACTCATTGTAGTTAAAAATTGATATGTTCGGATGAAAATTTAACTATTTAGTTAGCAATTATTTTTTTTTCTTTAAAATTTATTTTTGTATCTTAGAGATTTAACTATTCTATATGTGTTTGAAAATTTAACGTCTATAGTTGACGATCCATTTCTTTGATTGAAAATGGATATGTTTTGTAAAAAATTCGTCTAACTTTGTTATGAAAATGATCTTTTTAACTAAAAATTGAACTATTCCTTTAATAAATAAAAATTAATCGCTTTCACATAAAAATTTAAATACCTGGTTAAAAATGTATGTATTTTCTCCAGAAATTTGTATTTTTTTGGGTTAAAAATAAATTTTTACAATTGTAAATTCAACAATTTCATATTTGGTTAAAAATTCGTCATTTTTAGTTAAAAATTCACCAGTATTGTTTCAATTTTTTGTCATTTTGGGTTTAAACTTGTATTATTTCCGTGGAAAATTCAACTAGTGGTCTAAAAATGAACTTTTTGGTCAAAAATTCAACGTTTTTCTAAAGAATTCACCTTTTTGGTTTAAAATTCAACGGTTTGAAAAAAATTTTGTTTTCTTATTGTTTTAAATGTCAACTATCATCTATTATTTTTTTTTATTATTACCTGTCAACTATGTGGTTGAAAATACAATATCGTGGGTTGAAAATTCTAGTTTCTTTAAAAATTCAACTTTATTTTGCAAATTTAATAATTTTGTTGAAAATTCAATTATATTGTTAGGAAGTCATTTTTTTCGAAAATGTATTTGTTTTGTTAAAAGTTTGTCCTATACTTTGTTATAATGTTATTTTATTTGTCGAAGATACATCTCTTTAATGGAAAATTTAATTATTTCTTAAAAGCTTGTGTTTATTGTTAAAAATCAATTTTTTCAACTGCAATATTCACTATACAATTTTCGGTTAAAAATTGATCGTTTCTAGTTTGAAATTAAATTATTTTATTGAATATTAACTTTTTTGTCAGAAATTCATACTTAAGTGTCTCAAATTCAACTTTTTTCAAAATTGTGTTTTTGGCTGAAAATGCAACTTTTTTGTTGAATTCCTAATCAGTTAAAAAATCATCTGTTCATTTCGTAGAAATCAAGACATATCAACTATTAAATTAAAAAAAAAAAGTTTTATCTTATCTGATTAAATTCCACATTTTTTCATTTAAAATTAAAATCTTTTTTCGGTTGAAACATTAAATATTAAATTAAAAAAAAAAAATGTTTTTTTATTCAAACGCTTGGTCAAAAGTTAAAGTACTTTCCTAAAAATTCATTTTTTTGTTCAAGATTAATGGTTTCAGTTGAAAATTAAACTGTTTTTTATAAAACCTAATTATTTTATTATAAAATTATTTAATGTTTAACGTTTTTGTTGAACATCTGTTTTTTTCAGGAAATCCGTCCTTTTGTATCAAAGATTCAACGCTCTGTTGAAAAATTTGTATTTTTGGCTGGAAATTTTAACTACTTGGTTTAAAATGCAACTGTTTTTTTGGTGAAATTCAAGCTTAATTGTTCAAAAATCAATACTTGTTTTGTTAGCTTGAAGATTCAATTATTTTTTAAAAAATGCAACTGTTTGTAGTTGATTGTTCATTTTCTTGTTGTTAAACATTCATCTTTGTTGAATAAAATTCAACTATTGTGTTAAAAAGTAATTTTATTGTTCGAAAATCTAATTGCTTGATTGAAAATTACATGACTTGGTTAGAAATTCTACTTTTTCAACATAAAAATCTTCTCTTTTGCTTAAAAGTTTAACTATTTAGTTAAAGGTACAACTTTTTGTCAAAAATAAATTTATTGTTGTTTTTATAAATTAAACTATCTCATTGAAAAATCATTTTTGGCGATGAAAATTAATCTTTTCGGGTTTAAAAGTCAACTGATTTTAAAAACTATTATTTCCCTATTTTTGTGAAAAATCACCCTGTTTTCCCTATCTTGAAAGAATTTTTGGCTGTGTACACTGTCAAAATATTATGTTTCTATGTTTTGTGTTTTAAATTTTGCAATTCCCAAGTTAAATCGAAAAAAAATTTGTACTTAAAAGAGGAGTGTAGTGTGTCTGTATTTTTGACATTAACCTGGTGTAATGATCTGTGACGAAGATGGGGATGAGTGAAAAAAGTTTTTAAAAGAGCCTAATGGTGTTTTTGAGCTACCCAAATGTAACGTGCATTTTATTACGTAAAATACATTTAGCCGACAATTGTATTATAATTATATCACCGCGATGTTACAGCGAAAGTAATACATTTTATCATTGCATTGTTTATAAAATAACCCCGTATAACTTCATGAACAGCCGCTTATTAGAAACTTTAGCGTAAATGTGCTACTAGTTCAGGACCCACAATTACTATCAAAATGCTACGATACTTATTACAATTTCAGTCATTAGATTGCAACCACATGAAAGCAGTAACCTGCATTCTCTCTAAAAGTGATATCACGTGGCTTTATGCTCTGAATGCAGGGGTTCCTATAAACGTTAAATTGTTCGGAAATTGAATTCGTACCGCTTCACTGTTTTAGTTTCGTGTCATCGACATCCAACCATCCTTTTAAGGGGCCTTTCAAAAACTACGTCACACCTGCGGGGCGGGAAGATTTTGTGACGATTTTTAAAGTAGGAGGGAGGGGTTAACGCGGAATGTGAGATCAAATAATGAAAATATACATGTAAGTAGAATTTTTTTAAATGCATGAAAAATGAAAATTAGCAATATTATTTGACAAGTAAAAAATCTAAATAAAGCCTGTTTGCTCTTCTTCATATTCTTCTCTACACTTCTGTTTGTAAAGAATTCCTCTTTTCCCTTCGGTTTTTAGGGAACTTCTCCATTTTATCATTTTACCCTACTATTATATTTTCAGTTTAGATTTCTTTTGCTTGGTACAAAGGTATATTATTTAACTGAAGATAGAACTATTTTGTTGAAAATTCGTTTATTTTTAGTCTAAAATTAAATGCTTTAACTGCAAATTTACCTAACGCTTTCGTCAACTATAAAAGTTTTAATTGATTTTGACGTTGAAATACTATGTAGAAAATTCATTTTATTAGTTTAAAATTTCACTTTTTTTTAAATCAGATATTATTCTTGGTAATTTTTTTACTAAAAACTTAAATATTTCATTTCTGGTTAAAATTTCAGCCTTTAGTTGAAACTTCACCTAAAAATGTTTTCATTGAGAACTCATCTATTGTAATTGAAAATTTAACTACTTAGGTAAGAGTTAAACTACTTTGGCAAAAATTAATTTATTGATTGAAGATTTAGTTAAACTAGCTGTGAATTCGATCTTGAGTGTTTCCACTTTATTTGTATATATATTTATATGGTGTTCTTTTCACGAGTATTTTGCTTCCCGTTAGCAAATGTATTTGCTTCCTCATAGAGGCAGCATCGGCGATTTTTGAAATAATAGGCAAACGTTAGTTTTCATTTTTATCAATTTAAGAATACAAATTCACGAAAATAACAAAATAACAAAAACAAAAAAATGTTAAATACAATGAAAAATCAAGCAAATGAAATTTTTTATTTCAAATCGTAATTTTTCGAGCTGCAAAAGGGGAGAGAGAAATTCTGTCGCCCTTTATGCCTTTCCTAGCTTTATGATTTTTATACAAAAATTGTCAGAATTATTTTATTTAGAAATTTATGATAAAAAAGTCTTCTCGATTCATGTATCAACTTTAAATTATGTTAGTGAAAAAAGGCTTTCTGTTTAAAACAGGTCTTTCAATTACACCAGAGCCCCGATTTAAAAACAGTTTCGGGGGTTGCCTGCAAATAGCCTTGATCCTTAATAGAGGTAATAAAACCTAAACAGTCAGGGTCGAATAAACCATTTCTGTAGGATTTTTCTGACCTAAAGTGAAGATGAATTTTTCACCAAAAAAGATTATTTAGGATATTTGTGCGTCTTTAACTGAAGAAAAACGATTTTTTTTTGTAATTTACGAAGAAATTCATTACTGATAAAGTACTTCAATTTTTCAATAATTAGTTAAATTTTATGCCAAAACCAAGACCTATTGATGCAATGATAAAAAAGTCAAAATTTTATTTAATAAAACTACTTTTGTTACAGTGATGAACTTCGTAGTTTTATCAAAAGAACAAGAAGTTCTTTGCAAGTTTTTTGACTAAGATTTAATAATAGTGTAAAATAAAAACAGTTCATTGGTTATTAACATAAAATTTTTGACTAGATTCCTAAATTGGTAACGGTAATAGGTCAAACACTGATTAAATGCTTACGTACATTTTATTTTGCTTAATTTCATACATTGTACGTTCGGTTATCAACTTTCGGTTATCTACT
>JAUELO010000135.1:14603702-14618089 GCA_032357855.1 Amphibolips quercusostensackenii
AAATAAAAGCACCAATTTTTATGTTCTGAAGCGGTTCAAAAAATTTATATTTATATTTGCTATGTCTAGTGTAAGCCTTCACCTATATAACCCCCCCCCCCCTTCATCTCAGGCAGTGTGACGTAATTTTGGATCAGCCTCTTAGGGAATAGACTGCGAAATCGAGGAGTACATTTGACAAGGATTTTTTGCCCTTAAAAGGAACTATTAATCTTAAACATATTTCAAATCCGTAATCCAATCTCGACGATAGCCAATCGTCGTCGATGGTAATTCATTCGCCGACAACCAGAAATCCTGAAACATACATTTATGCTGGAAATGATGGGAGAGAAACACGAAATCAGCATGACAACCGTAGAGAGTTGTATGTGATGCACGAGACTCAGATACGCGCTATCATACCAATAACCATTCAAATAATAGTCCTCGAACTAGTAGCGAGTACAGGATGTCGGCGATGGTTGTTACGCCAAACCCCGTTTTGGGCGTTGCAATACGAGATGGCTCTAGTATGGATACGACTTGGCAAACGACATTTCGATTCCCGGCCGGATAAAAGCGAATCAACAACTAATCTCGATAGTTTCCTTCTCAGCAGTTTAAAGATCGATCTTGTCTTAAAAACGATTTATTAAAAATTAGAGTTCTAAACATAACTTTTATTCATCGTTTCATTAGATGATGATCTAGTAAGATGATTAATAAGTAAGAACAATAAGTTAGACTAGATTATATTAGAGTTTATTTAAGTCCTGGGACAGTGTCCCCTAAGGCAAAAAATTAAGCTCAATAATAAAGAATAGATATAATGTGTACAACAAAACTTGAATTACAGTATACTTAGTGATAAATAGAACTAGTAAGTGAATTTACGAGCGGTCTGTAATATTGACGAGGTTGATATTATAATAACAAAAAAATTACGAAAAAGAAGACAACTTAACCTAAACTAGCCCGTACAAGTAACATTTAGTCGAACATTAAATTTTATACAAATTCTGAAAATGAATATAGTCCGTCAATCAGCGTATCTCACATTAGTAGGCAGAGAATTCCAGAAGTTAGCAGAAGAGACAGAGAAAGAATAAAACTATAGGCTAAGATCTGCATATATGTAGAAATGTATAGTCTTTGTCTCTTCTGTCAGTGCGACTCCAAACACTGTCTACATTTAAAAATGACTTACAGAGGAATGGAGGATTGCCTGAACTTAGTATAAAATAAAGGCTGATGTCCACGAAATATTTTGCCGATTTTTTACTCTCAAACAATTAGGTGCAATGAAAGACGGTGATGTGGTTGTGCTGTTAAGCAGATCGTACATAAATCTTTTACACGCATTTAGCGAATATTATAGTTCGCCATTGTGTTCAAGGGATATGTCACAGTTAATAGAACAGCAGTAGTCCAGAAGAGGAAAGATGAGCGCAGATACTAATTTAATTCTCACGGACTTATCTGAGATTGTAATCACATTCATTTCAAGAGGATACAATGTTCTGCGAATTTTATTGACTATGTAAACGATATATTTCTGCCAATTATGCACAGGGTTGAAGATAACACCAAAATTGCGTGCACAGTTTGTGTATTGGATGATGGAACCATCTAACATTAGTGGAGGTGAAGCTAAATTGTCGATGCTACTGAGATACTAAAATATTAAGACTGCCAAGGATCATGGGTTTAGCCTTAGAAACATTAATGGATAGATTGCTAGTTATGGCCCATGTAGAGAGAAACCTGAATCGTTTGATTTAATAACCTGATCGATAAAGATATTTCAGAAGGAGCACAATAAATATATGTGTTGTAGGTTATCAATATTAATGATGTATTTAACAATTTCTGAGGGGCTTCAGTAGCAACTAAAAGTTATTTGGACAGAATATTTTTGTCAGAATCGAATACCGCTTATTGCCTGTCTAGAAGATAATCAGCAAAGCATGGTTTCTTTTCACAAAAATTCCAAGAAACTATTTCTGGAGCCCAAATAGTATATCTAATTTTTTATAATAGGCGTTGTAAAAGCAACAAAAACTGTCACAGTTTCATAATCTAGTTGTCTGTAGAACTCCATTTCTGGAGAAGTAGGTTCAAACAATGCCTACACATCAACATAGTTGCGTTAGCACAGAAACAATTATGCATGTTAGCTGTCAGACATGTACAGCAAAGACAGGGAATTGTCGAGCTTGTCTGTAAAACAAACTTTTACAAATTGGAGTTCCAAATAGAGTCATGTTTCCATCAGCATATGATGAAATTTACCTCCCAATTAGTAAGAAGAATAAGTTTGCTAAACTTGCAAAAAACAATCTTCGGAGCCCATATAGTACGTCCGGTTATCCATAAACGGCGTTGTTGAAGCAAAATAACTTGCCACAGTTTCATAATCTAGCTGCCGTTAGAGCTAAATAACCTTCTGAAGCAGTTGGTTTAAACAAAGTGTGCACATCCAGTTGCTTGCATGAGCTCAGGAACAATACTGCACGTTAGTTGTCAGCCATGTATATCAAAGACAGGAAATTGTCCAACTTGTCTTCAAGACAAACTTTTACAAACTGGAGTTTTACATGAGAAGATTATCTAATCTACTTCACAATAAGTGAGAAAAATAAGTCTACTGAACTTTCTAAAAACGATATTTGGAGCCCAAATAGTACATTCGGTTGTCTATAAAAGGTGTTGAAGAAGCAAATTAATCTGGCACAGTTTTATAATCTAGTTGCCGTTAGAGCTAAATAAATTCCTGAAGCAGTAGTTTAAAACAAAGCGTGCGCATCAACTTGCTTGCATAAGCTCAGGAACAATACTGCGCGTTAGTTGTCAGTTACGCATATCAAAGACAGCAAATTGTCGAACTTGTCTTTAAGACAAAATTTTACAAACTAGAGTTTTACATAAAAAAATTATCAAATCTACTTCACAATTAGCAAGAAAAATAAGTTTACTAAATTTTCGAAAAGCAATCTTTGGAGCCTATATAATACATCCGGTTGTCCATGAAAGGCGTTGTAAGAGAAAAATAATCTAACACATTCTCATAATCTAGCCGTCGGCGGGATTCAATCTCTGGAGTAGTAGGTTCAAACAAAGCATACACGTCAACATGATTGTGTAAGCTCGGAAACAATCGGAAACTTTTAAAAACTGAAGTTCCCAATACAGTCATTCCTGCACTAGAAGATGATCAAGCCTACCTTTTAATTAGCAAAAAAAAATAAATCTACCAAACTTTCAAAAAACTCTTTGTGGAGCCCATATATTGCATCTAATATTCCATAAACAGCGATGAGAGAGCAAGCCAAGCTGTCGCAGTATCAAAAACTGATTATTTTCGGAACTAAATAAATTTCTGAAGCTGTAAGTTTAAACAAAGTGTGCGCATCAACATGCTTGCGTATGCTTAGAAACAATACTGCACGTTAGTTATCTTCCATTTATATCAAAGGCAGAAAATTGTCGAACTTGTCTTTAAAACAAACTTTTACAAACTAGAGGTTATCAAAGCTACCTCACAATTAGTAAGAAGACTAAGTTTGCTAAACTTTCGAAAAACAATCTGTGGAGCCCATACAGTACATCTGGTTGTCCATAAAAGGTGTTATAAGAGCAAAATAATCTGCGACAGTTTCATAATCTAGTTATCTACGAAACTTAGTCTCTGGAGTAGTAGGTTCAAACAAAGCCTACACGTCTTCATGCTTGCGTAAGCTCAGAAACAATTCTGCACGTTAGTTGTCAGCCATGTATATCAAGGACAGCATTTCGCCCCGGAGACTGTAGACTGCTTCATTTCCTGCTACGATGCAGGTAAACACGACAGCCTAGCCTGTTTTATCCTCTGCTTTACTGCAGCCTGGTAGCAAATAGGTTTTCAATGTTAAGACCTTTATACGTTTAGTCCTTAGTGATGGAATGTGTCAACTACTAACTCATTACAAAGAAGCGTTGTGCACTTGTAAGCGGAATCCTTCCTTTACAAGCACGTTCACGGAATGTGCCTCATTAAAGGTGTGACGCAAAGGCGACATAATTATTTAGCAAAGACAGTGAAAGGTGCTAAAGTGAATAAAAACTTTTGAAGATCTTACCTTACTGTTTTGTTATAAAAGTAATTAAGAATTTTCGTTTTCGTTAGGTGAGAGGTGTTACGTCTAACGGTGATTTATGATACAATAAATACTGAGAAATAATACACTTTACACTCTTTTCCCTATTCAAATCTTTTCCCCTTTTTTCAAGAAACTACCAGTTTCCCCATTTTTAAAATTTTTTTGCTTAAGAGCGTACTGAATTAAAAGAAAAAAAAAGAAAATCATAATATTTTTGGTTCTAAGTTAATTTTTTTCAAATCAGCATTCTAGTAATCCTCTTTCTTGGTAGAAAATTAATCTTCTTGTTTGCAAATTCATCTGTTTGTTTGAAAATTCAACTATACTTAGTTAAAAGTCAAACTACTTTGTTAGAAACTCATTTTTTCGGTTGAAGATTCATAATTTTAGTCAAAAATGTATCTCTTTGGCTGAAAAATGAACTATTTTATTGAACATTCTTTTCATAATAAATGCAATATCGTATCTATAATTTTACTTTATCTTAAAGAATTAATTCCCTTATTGACGTGCAAAATTCACTCTATTTCCCGTGTTTCGATAGCATTTTGAAATGTGAAGCTTGATAATACTTAATCTAATATAAAGAATTCAAAAATACAAATTAGAAGGGAATTTTTTAACAAGACTCCTAGATCTAGCAATCCTTTTTTCACTCTCTTTGAGGAAGTATTACCTCGTGGCTCATCGGCTCTTCCCTATTTTGCTTGCTTCTTTATAACTCTAGCGACACGCGTGTTGAATGCAAATCCGCTTCGTTGTTGGATTTTAATTCTACAAGGCATCATGAGCCGAGAGAATGAGAAACGTGCAACGTTGACACACGTATAGGGGATAAATTACAAACTCTTCCTTGGTATCTTCCTAAAGCTAAGTTTATCCATTTATTACGGAAATATGCATACGAAAGTTCCTAATTTAATAAAGCTAAAATTATTTCGCAAAATAGGCAAGTCGCTGTAGGGAAAATCCATTAATTACGTAAGCTTTTATATTTTTTGCTCAATATATCAAAAATGTATCAATTATTTTTACTGTAAACGAGATTTCAAGGAATTTTGAAAGATTTAAAATCTTTTCAGAGATTTTAGGTTATTTTGAAGGACTGCAAAGTATTACAGAGAATTACAAAAAGATTTAAAGATTCTGAAGAAACTACAGTGTAAAATTTGAAACAGAATTTTTATTTTTTTTCAAGAGATCTGACAAGATTTCATGGAATGTTAGGAAGTTCATTGGGATTTTCAGAACATTTATTGAATTTCAAAGGATTTCAAGGAATATCAAAGGATTTCAACAAATGTTGAAAGATTTGAAGGAACCCAGAACAATATCCGCGGATTTAAAGGAATTTTGAGAGGTTTGAAAATACTCCAAAATAAGTCACTAGATTTCAAAGGATTTTAAAATTTCAAAAGATTGCAGAGGATTTTAAAAGATTAAAAAAGACTTAAGACAATTTGATGATTATTCAAAAGATTTAGCTGTTTTGCTGTTTTCTTGTGATTTCGAGGGATTTTAAGAGGTTTAACATTTTCCAAGTATACTCATGGATTTTAGACTTAATTAAAGATTTTAATTAATTTAGATGAAATTACAAATTTTTTTAAGTGATCTCGGAAGATTTCAAAATTCGTCACGGAACCTCGAGGACATTAACTGATTTCTAGAGATTTTAAAGGAATTTTCATGGATTTTAGAGGATTAAAAGAAAATTTTATTGTGTTTCGAAGATTTCAAACAGTTTCAAGGATTTTTGAAGTTTTAAAAGGCTTTCAAGATATTTAAAGGATTTTAAGAGACTTTAAAATCGCATAAAATTTCAAGAGATTTTTACGTGCTTTGAAAGACTTAAAGTGTTTTTGATGATGTCATGGGATTTCAAAAGATTTTGAGAAGTGAGAAAATTCTAAAGTATGTTCACATATTTCAGAAAATTTCGTAAGATTTCAAAAAAATTAATAGAATTTCTAAGGATTTTCAAATATTATAAAGGATTCCTTTAGGATTGTTTAGAAATTTTTATGGATCTCAAAAGATTCTATTAGATTTCTAAATAATTTAGAAGATTTTGAGTGGCTCGGAAAGATCCTAACATTTTTTAAGATTTCAATGATTTTAAAAAAAGTTTAGAAGATTTTAAGGAATATAGTAAAAATTTTTAATTATTGATGGAGTTTCGAAAATTTAAACTGGGTTTTCAGAGATTTTAAAGAATTTCAATAAACTGGAAAGAATTTTTATCAAATCTTAAAGATTTCAAGCAGTTTTAAGGATTTTTTGGTTTTAAAGAGTATTTAGAGATTTAAGGGGGTTTTCAGGACATTTAATAGTAACTCAAGGGATTTAAAATAATTTTCCAGGATTTCAAGTGATGTTGATTTTTTTTACGAATTTTAAAGAATATCAGGGGACTTTAATGAGATTTTGGAGTTTTCAAGGGATTTTGAAGTACTTACAGAGAGCTTGATAAAAATTTGAAAAATAATTAGAAAGAGGAAACACGTAAGAAATGCTTGCTCCCCTCCCCCATTCTACCAAGTAAACCTTCCTAAGACTCCCTTCCCTCGGAAAAGTCGTTGTAATTAGTGAAGGCTCCCTTAAAAAAAAACTTAAAAATTTCATGATCAACTAGCTAATTGTTATTTTAAGAGCTACTTGATCTGTTAAGAGTAGATTCATTGAGTTTCGAGCTAGACCAGATAGCGGTTATACGAACCTTAGTGTCTTCCATCCCATTTGTCGAACGTCAAGGATATAAATTTTGTCTCACGTGAAAATTGCACTTTCAACAACATGCTAGATTTAATGCTCTTAGATAAAGAATTAATCAATCAGATAAGATGTCAGTTGACCCTTTCTTGAGTAGAATGTTTGATATTTATTGATACTATTATATCTTTAGGGTGGCGACTGGACCGCGAAACCGGGCAACCAGGAAATGACCGAAAATTTTTTGAAACCTGGAAAAGCAGGAAATGACTATGTAAAAACTATTTTTTACTTAAATCTTAAATCTATACGTCAGTCAATTAATAATTAAAACTTCATATTAAAAACTTACTAAAATGAAGATAATAAATAATACAAACAATTTAATTAAAACACATAAAAAAATACTTTCCTTTAAAAACAAATCCATTTCCAATTAAGAAAAGTTTCTATACTTAAAGTTGTTGAATCTCTGGGTCACAAAACATATTTTTCAGAGAAAATTCGGCGATACATATTTTTTGATCAGCTAAAAGAATACCTAGAGAGTTATGCACAGTGAATTTATTTGTTGATCGGGAATTTGACAAATTTTTTAAAGAAAAATGGCATGATATAATAGAATTTAGAATAAGTTTAATTATATCTTTTTTTATGTTAGGTTCAATTCTTAACTTTTCGAATTGGGAAATCACGCAGTCTACAATGCTACCAAAAATAAAACTCTTGAATTTTAAACGCTAAGAATTGAAGCTTTACAAATTTTTTATCCAGAAATGTTTTATTTTAACGTAAATATATAGACCATCCATAAAAAAACGTTGAAATTTAACGATTTTCATTTTAAAGGAAAAGAAATTATTTTTTGTA
Source organism: Amphibolips quercusostensackenii (assembly GCA_032357855.1). Lineage (NCBI taxonomy): Eukaryota > Metazoa > Arthropoda > Insecta > Hymenoptera > Cynipidae > Amphibolips > Amphibolips quercusostensackenii. The sequence goes on from JAUELO010000135.1 coordinate 14,611,406, forward strand.
TTTGATTTTTTCCCAACTTTGATCTGAATTAAGAGAGACATTTTTATTAATTTGGAAGGGGTGCAATTTTGTTTATTTATTTTTTATGAATCGGAGGAGTCAACTCATTTTTTTAGGTACTAACTAGTATTACGGGATTTCTCGTGTAATTTACCAGTCAAGAATAGCATTAGGGCTAATAGTACTGAATTTTTCGTAAAGTTAGCCTTTGTAGCTAGTGTTACTGAAAATTCCATACCGTTAGACAGTTCGTCAGTTTTGTCATTTTTGTTGAGTTTAAGGGAAATAGTTTTAATTTTTTTATTTTGTCTGGTTTCAAAGAAAAAAGGTGCTTCTATTTGAAACATTTGTATTGATATTGAGGGAAGGAAATTCTGGATCTCCTCAAGTTTTTTCAAACTGTAAAGGGCAATTCATATAGTTAAAAGAATTTTATTATATCGGAAGGGTGGACATTTTGGTTATTAATTTATTGCTTTTCTGAATTAGGGGATGCCAATTTTTTCTCTTAAAGTTTTTATTGTGTGGACGGGGGACAAATTTTGTTTTGGATTTCGTACTGAATTGGAAGAAGGACATGTTTTATTTTTATTAGTTTTAATAATCTGCTTTTAAAAGAAGGGTTATTTTTAATTTAAAATAATGAAAATTATAGCGTAGATTAATATTTTGTAACCAGAAATTTTCGACCTGTTCAGTGAATATAAGTTCAAAATTATTTATTTTGCACTCTGCTGGCATTTAATTTTAGATTGTGCAATAGGGTGTATCAGAAAAAACAACAAATTTCTTAAATTGAAAACACCTTAGCACTAAAAAGTTTACTTTTGGCCCCCTTAAATCGTGTATAAAATTAAAAATAAATTAAATAATATCTTGGATTTGAGCTAAGCCATAGTAAAATAATTTTTTTTTAATTGCAGAGTTTTGGAAAAAAGCGTAAATGTTATTGTTGTTTCTTAATCTACACAATATGCCTCAATTTTGCAATTCTTTTCAAATTTCTTATTTGTGTTTATATAGGAGAAATTAAATTTTGTACAAAGACATAAAAAAATGTACTTGTAAAAAAGCTGAGAAGATCTGATCATTAAAAATTACAAGTTGATGACTTTTTGAAATAAATTTGTCATTTTTAACGACCTGATGTTTTTGATTTTTTTGGAACTAAATTTTGAACATATGAGAGTTTCTCTATGCAGAAAAAAAATTATTTATAATTTTTCGAGCTTCTATATCTTTCTTAATTTTTAGGTCTTCATAAAAAATTAAATTTATTTTATATAAAGTCAAATAAAAAATATGAAAAAATTGTAAAAATTAGGCATGTTGTGAAGATCAAGAAACAAAAATAACATTTACGTTTTTTCAAAAACTTTTTAATTCAACAATTTTTGATTCTATCACGACTTCGCCCAACTGCAAGATATTATCTGATTTGATTTAAATTTAATCACGTTATAAGGGTCTTAGAAGTAAACTTTTCCCTATTGTAAAATTTAAAATTAAATGCCACTAGCCTGCAAAATAACCAATTCTCAACTCACATTTAATAACAGATCAAAAATTTACAGTTGAAAAATATAAATCTAAGCTATAATCTTCAATGATTTGAATATCACCTAAACCTTCTTTTGAAATCAGATTAATAAAAATGATGAAAATCAAACATGTCGCTCTTCTAGTTCACTGCGACATCGAAAACAAAGTTTGTTTCAAATCCACTCAATAAAAATGTTAAAAGAAAAACTTGGTATCTCTTGACTGAAGTTTTACGGAACATTCCGTAATAATAGTCAGTGTCTAAAAGTAGAAGAATGGGCTCTTTTAATTTATTAAAATGATAATAAATAACAAAAATTTCATTTCTCTCAAATTAATTAAAATGTACCTCTGTCAATCCAGAACAAAATTGTAAAAAAAACATTTTTTTTCTAAATCAATCGAATAGCCTTTTGCAAATTGGAAAAGAAATGAAATATAAAAAATAATTTCCTACTGTTAAAATTAAAATTTTGAAATTCTAACGTTTTTTATAGCAGTGTCTATATAAACGATAAAATAAAAAATTCTGAATAATAAATTATTAAGTCTTAGGTCCTAAAGTTCAAAATTCAAAGGGTTGCACTTTCAGTGACTTAATTTGCAGTTTATTTTTAAATTATTCAAATAGAAAAATGTTCAGTTTCTAGAGTTTAAATTTTTTAATTTTAATAACCGTGATTTTTTGCTAAGAGAAAAATGAACATCATTTTTCTCCCGATCGGAACAACCTCGCTGCGTTTGTTACGGATTTTCTGTGTTTAAAAGATTTAACAATTTTTAAAGTTCTTAAATTGCTTTAACTTCCGGGAGAGACCCAGAACAAATTTAATAACACCACATAGATTGCGCCTGATATCTTTTTCCCGGGATGGATAAAACGAACCGGTTTACTTGAGTGCATTTCGTCCACTCTTGGCAGCTTTTATTACTCGCAACACGAAGCCGCAGTTTTTCTAATTGGACGTCGCTATCTGTGAATCTATATTGCCTTTCCTCCCACTTCTTCGACTCTACATCCGACTCGTGGGAAATCGTGTTCGGGCTATCGCTATGGTCCATTTCATTTCGCGAAGCACGGATGCTATCGAATAACTGCATTTTTCCGAAAACAATATCAGACCGCAATAGTATAAAGCGGGTAAACGATTTTAGATTATGTATTGCTTTTTTCAAGCTGGATGAGTTGAATCAGTATTTAATAAAAAAGCTAAGACAAGTTTTATTACTTTCTAGTAAATGAAAGAGAATCTTTTAACGCGCAGGATTAAAGAACTTTAAAAAAACAGTGGGTGGCAGTGAGGCCACACAGCAGAAGTGAAACTTTGATGGATTGACTTTGAAATTTTTCGTAAGGACTCATCATAAGTTTTGAGAAAATCACATAGTAAGAAAGTGCAGAGAGAGAGAGAGAGAAAGATAGAAAGAGAGAGTTTGGAAGTCGAAGAGAAGTCTTTATAGCTATTGCAAATCGCCGCACGAAAGAAAGACTCTAATAGAGAGAGATATATTTGGAAAAACTTGTGAATGACAGTGAATTTTGTTTGAAGCCAAGTAATTTTTTGAGGGCATGACTAAATTTTTTTAATTGTAATATACAATTGAATGACAATTTTTTTCAATTTTAAAAGATTTTTATTTTTATTTTTATTTCTGAATACTCAAAAGATTTCACTTTTCTAGTTTCAGTATAAAAAAGAAAATTTAGTTTTAAAAAAAGCAATTTTTTCACAATTTAAAAATAAAAATCAATATTTAAAATATTGATTTTAGACCAGTAGACTAAAGAGAATTATCATCAAATTATTTTATTTATTTTTTTAGTTAAAGATTCATCATTTCAGTTCAAACTTCATACCTTTCCTTGAAAAATTAACTATTTTGTTGAAAGCTTATTTTTTCCGTAGAGAATTATTATTTTCAAGGGAAAACTTAAATATTCTACTTTTGGTTTAAAATTAATCCTATTTATTAGAAAACTCAAACAATTGCTTTCAAATTCGTGTATTACGTTAACAATTTATCTATTTGTATAAAAATGTATCTTCTCAATTCAAAATTCCGCTTTTTTATTTAAAAGTAACAGTTAAGTTAAAATTTTGCTTCTCTCTTGAATAAAAAATGTTTCATAATTAAAGATTTATCTTTTTTGCCTAAATTTAACTGCTATTGATTTGAAATTAAAGTATTTCTTACTTGAGATATCAACTATTACAATTCTTATTGAAAATTCATCTTCTTGTCAAAAAACTCTAGTATTTCGTAAAAAATTTGTTTGTTTTTCGGTTAAAAATTAATTTTTCAACTAAAAATGTTACAATTTACGATGGAAATTCATCCTTTATAGTTAAAAATTCACGCAATTTTGTCAAAAGTTGGTCTCTTTTCGTAGAAAATGAATCTTCTTTGTTGGAGATTCTTCTTTTTTGTTTGTTTAAATTGAACTATTGTTCTTGAAAATTTATCATTTTCGTTAAAAATTCATCATTTTGTGTGAAAATTAAACTATTTTGTTAAAAATTTGCATTTTCTCATTAAAAATTATTTAATTTTCTTCAAAATATTTTTTTAATCCATTTTTGGCTAAAAATTCATTAAAAAAATTTTAAAATTGCCCTATTTGGCTTAAATTTTTTCTTTATAGTAGAAAATTATTTTTATTGGTTAAAAATGAATCCTTTCTGGCTGCAATTCAAATTATTCTACTTAAAAATTTATCAATTTCTGTGAAAATTGAACTATTGTATCAAAACCCTTTTTTTGTTGTTGAAAATTAATTTTTTTTTAACGAATTTTATTATTCCATTTTTTGGTGAAAATTTATTTGAAAATTAAAAAATTCACCTATTTTTTAAGTTGAAAATTAATTATTTTGTTGAAAATTTATTTTTTTGGTAGAAAATTAATCTTCTTGGTTGAAAAATGAAATATTGTAGTTGAATATTTATCAGTTCTGTTGAAAATTCATGTTTTTGGTTAAAAATTTTACTACTTTTCTCAGGGATTAACTCTTTCGTTAAAAAAGCATTTTTTATAAAGATTCATGATTCTGATTGAAAATTTATCTCTTTGTTTGAAAATTAAAATATTTTTTTTTAAATTGTATTTTTTTTGTCTAAATAAATGTTTTTAACAGAAAATTTAATTATTTAATTGTTAGTTCAAAACTTTTCTATTCCAGTTGAAAATTTGCCATTTTAGTTAGAAATTTCTCTTTTTGGTTTAAAACTAAAATATTTCACCTAAATATTCATAATTTTAGTTGAAAATGCATAACTTTTAGTGAAAATTAAACTATTTTTTCGCAAATTCATTTTTTGTTGATTGAAAATTCATTTTTTTTCAAATCATACTCTTTTATTTTTGGTTGAAAATTTATATTTTAAGATCGAAAATTCACTTGTATGGTTGATGATTGATCTTTTTTAGCTGGAGATTAACTTTTGTTGGTTTTGATTTTTGTTAATTAGAAATTAATCGTTTTTTTAAATCATACAATTTTATTTTTGGTTTAAAAATTATATTTTAAGATTAAAAATATATCTATTTTGTTGATGATTGATCTTTTCAGCTAAAAATTAACATATTGTGTTGAAAATTCATCTTCTTGGTGAAAATAATATTTTGGGTTGATTATTCATCTCTTTGGTTGAAAGTTAAAATATTTTGTTAAAAATTTGTATGTATTTTTTGATCGAAAATTCATTTTATCATCCTCAATTTTAACAATTCAATTTTTGGTTAAAAAATTTTCTATTCTAGTTGAAGATTTATCATATAAGTTAAAAAATTAATCTTTTTGGTCAACATAAAACTATTTTGAATTAAAATTTATTCTTTGAAATTGAAATTCAACTATTGGGTTGTACATTTATCCTTTTAGTTGAAGATTTATGTATTTTGTCGAAATGTCCTCTCCTTGGTTAAAAAATTGAACTGTTCCAGGTAATGATTTATAAGTTCATTTCAAAATTCGTCTTTTTTGGGTCAAAAACTAATCTTGCTTGACAAAAATTTATCTCTTTGGTTGAAAATTAACCTATTCCAGTTTAATATTTGTGGTTTCATCGGAAAGGTCATCTTCTTGGTTTAAAATTGAACCATTTCAGTAGAAAACCTGAATTTTCTTAAGTAAAAAATTATTTAAGTTAAAAATTCACTATTTTGTTGGGAAACTTGACTGGTATGGTAAAAACTGATCCTTTTTAGTTGAAAATCAAACAATTTAATTAAAAATGCATGTATTTGTTAAAAATTCGTCTTTTTTGTGAAATAGTTTATGATTTTGGTAACATATTCAACTATTCTTTTTAATTCATCTATCTTGTTGGAAATGAAATATCTTCACTAAAACAGTTAGAAATTGGAAGCGTTTTTAATCAAATTAGATGTAGTACCCACATTATATTTACTTAAATGAATATACTCGTATTTTGCTATTATCCTGAAAAATCTTCTTATTTCTCCTGTTTTCACCGGGTTTCTCATCACCTGGAAAATATAGTTTTCCTTTCAAATAATTATATGTTAAATATGCGCTAAATTTTAAGTGTAATTAATTTTTTAAAATTATTATTTAAATTTATGAAATTTATCAATAAATTCATTAAATTATTAATGTTTTTAGTATTACTTATTTGTTTAGTTATGTTATGGTTATGAGATATTTAACCCGGTACCGCATGATATTTTTTTCCAACGAAAAAATTCAGGCGTTTTTAGGAAGGCTATAGAACAATGTCTGTTTGTTTACTTTTTAAAAAAATCACCCCTGGGGTGAGATACGGCCAAAAATAGTGTCACAGCCTTCTCGAAACTTGAAGTGTAGTGTTTTCACAGTAAAGCCATGGACTAACAAATAGTTGGCGGAATTTTTAAACCGTTTAAACCCCACAAGAATATTTTTTGCGGTTTAAAACGATATGTATCATATATGATACGCGATGCGGAAGAGGGTTAAGAATATCTTGTACTATAATTTGTTAAAGTTCTCTAAATGAAACATATTAATTAAATACCTAGAAACTTGTACCATCAAGGAATGAATAAAAAACAGCTATTGCATTTTGCATATTAAGAGAACTATTTAGATAAATACAGATTTAGATATTTACGAGAAGAAAAAAATAACATTATTTGTTA
>JAUELO010000135.1:14684038-14706144 GCA_032357855.1 Amphibolips quercusostensackenii
ATTGCCTCAAGGCGATCTACGAAAGAACGTTTACGTGCAATTTTCTTAAGACGACAATGAGGGTGCGGAGGAGGTTTTCGGGCCCCAGTAATGCTGTAATAACTGTATTTAACCCCAAGACCCAGACGATACCGTAACATGCTGTAAGTAATTCAAGGCAACGAATTCCTTAGAATCTCTATGGTATTTACGAGAACCTTCATATAAATTTTATCCTGTATGTGAAGCATTCGTGTACGTAAAAAAATTGGTAATGAGGGCTATCTAGCGTAAAAATTCGCCAATAAATTGACTTAGCTGCAACACAAAATCAGCGATCTTTTTTATAAAGGAAATATATAGTAATGATATTTGTGAGGATATTTCTTTTTTTTCGTTAGTTTCCTTCACTATGGTTCTATTGCTTCAATATAAGGAGAGCTTGAAAGCGTCTGTCGCAAATTATTTAATAATAGCTACTCAGATGTTAATGTTTGCTAGTAATATAATAACGGCATGGAAGCTTGTTCATTGCCCCTCTTTCTCTCTCTCTCTCTCTCTTGAAATGCACTGCTTGGTTCCCTCTTAAGGGACTTACTATAATAGGTAGTTTGCAAATTAATACAATATTCATAAACTAAATAAAAACAATTAGGATGTGGTTTTGTGATTTTTATGATTTAATAATTTTCCAGTGAAATTAAAGTTCGTTTAATAAAAAAAATTACCTAATTAGTCATATTAGCCTTAACAATACGTTATGTTCTGCTTTTTATTTATAAAATTACATCATGATTAACCACTTATATAGTATTTCCTTAAACATTACAATGAATAATACAAAATAATTCAATCAACGTTCACTTATATTGATGTTAGCCACGCGGCTGTTTTGGAATATTTTTTAACAAAAAGGAGAGACGTCTTTTTTAATTTTTTAGAGATTTGATGAATTATTTTCTTCCTATAAATAGATTTGAAGGTTGTTGCGAAAAAGTTATGAATTAAAATTAATTAAAATTTGCACCATTACTTTTTTTGAACGGAATTTTTGAAACCCGACTGAATTATTTACAAAAAATATTTTGCAACAAGCATAGAACAAACGTTTTAATTTCAGAAAAAGATAATAAAATTTTTAAATTTTAATAATATTTGAATTAGACGTCATCACCTTTAAAAATAGTAAAAAAATATTTGCTTGGCGTGCTCTGTTTGGAAGCGTATCCACATTTTCAACTCTCTTCTTCCTCTTAACATAAAGTGTATTTCATTTTAGAAACCATTAAAGAAATGTCACCAAATGCGGTAACACGAAAATCATATGATGCACATTTTGAAAAATTCTGCTAACTTATTAGCAATTAACATTTTTGTGCTTTTGTAAAAACTTTCACAGAAATAAAAAAATTTTTATTTTTATTTTTATTTTAGAGTTTTTAGTGCGATATATTTTAAGGGTTACCTGAAATATAAGTGTAAATGCGTGTTAGCAAAACTTTTGGGACATAGTTTCAAGCACAATAAAAAGCCTTTCGAATTTAAAGATTTCTCTTTATTCATAATATTTAGAGCCTGAAGGTAATACAAATGATCCATATGAGCATACCTCATTCGAACCATTTTTTTCAATAATCTCTCAATTTTTTCGCAAGTTCTTATTTGGGGATGTATCAGGAAGTGGATGCTTAAGCTTAATTTTGATTTCTAATTTTTTAACAAGAGCGACTAAAATTTTGAAACTTGGCTTAACGCAACTTTGGTGCAAATTATTTATCGATGAATTATTAAAAAGAATTAGATTAGAGTAGAGAGTCTTTTTGTGGTGCTTTAAAATGATGTGAATTCCTTTGAAAATTTTCTAAGCCTCTTAAAATTTTTTAAATCATACGAAAATTCTTTGAAATCCATTAAATTATATTAATATCGTACATACTCTTTTAAAAACGATTAAGCTCACGGGAAATACCTGAAAACCCCTATAAATTGTAAAAATTCTTAAAACCGCTTGAAATCTTTAATATACCTTTTTATCATATAAAAGCAGTTAAAATCTATACAAATCTCTTGAAATCGCTTACAATATAAAAAAATCAATCAAAATCTCATTTGAAATCCCTTAAAATCTTGTGTATAGTGAAAATACTTGATGAATTGGTCATATATTGAGCAACAATTGTAAAAAAATTATGTAGTAAGGGCGGCGGTCATATGAATCTTACGAATCCTTACAATACTGTGTAGGTGCAGGTCTGAAATTTCAAAAATCATTCTCACGCAAGTGGACGTTCTAGTTGTTCAATTAAGTTAAAAATTAATGAATTTGGATCTTGATTTATGAAACTGACAAACAAGGCCCATTGATTATCCCAACTGTCTATTTAAATGTATTAATTTGCATTTTTGTGTTTTTTCTTTTGCTTTAGAAAAAAGTAGTAAATTTTAATAAATTTTTATTTGCAAGAGCTCATCATATTCTATAAAAAATATTAACGATTATATTTATCATTTTTAGAGAAATCATTTGTTCATAAAGAATGCGTACAATTATTTTTGGTAAGTGAATTTTTAAATTAAACAGTTTGCTAATTAAAATTTTAATAAAAACGTAACGCATAGCATTGTGAAGGACTTTTAAAGGAATAGAATGAGCTTTTTAAAATTAAAATCAAATAAAAATTACGACTTTTGCCTGAAGTTAAAGAAAAAACACAAATATGCAAATAACTATATTTTAAAACAATTATTACTACAAATATTTTTTTATTACTTTCGAGTACATTTCTCTCTTATCAAGTGTTGCAATATTCAATAGGTTTATTTTTGTGTCATCTGTCTTACAACGATCCTCAAAATATTTGATTAGATTTATTGTGAAACTGATAACAGGCTGTTCCGAAAAATACGTAACACCTTAATGGTGGGGAAGGTCAACCAAGCGATATGCTAATGGTAAAGTTTCATACACTGACTATCGAAAAAGCATTAAGGAGTGGCGCCAAAATTGGCAGATAAAAGTATTACGTATTTTCTTAACGGTAGAGTAAGATCATCATTTAAATTGTTTTTAATGATAGTTTCGTAAATCAAAAATGGTAATTTTTAAACACATATACAATTTAAATTTTTTTAAAGTTCCAATCCATCTTCACGAAAATTATGTTTGCTTCAATCTTCAATAAAATGTTTATCTGTCAGAATAAAATGTCTTTCCGTTATATCGGTTTTGCAAACATAAAATTGAACTCATACATAAATTATTGGTCTCTTGAAAGATGTAAATATTTTCCTCAACTGGAAACGAGGATAAAGTCGTAAAGAACGTGGCATGCGTTCGAAGCGTCTATTGAATTTCTATCGACATCGAGAATATGGTAACGGAGTCCAAATGGCAGAATGAGGGGCGAAGGCGTGGTTGGAAGAAGAGCGACTATTCGAACACGATCTTTGCGAACCAACCCTTGTATTGCATTTTACTCATGATGCACGAGTCATGATGCATGATGCACTGATTCTTAGTGTGGGTGCACCGACATTTACTTGCATTTGCGCAGGGTTGAGGTAAACCTGTATGTGAAACTGCATAGGTAAATGTGTAGCATTCACACAAACATACATAGGACACCTACAACATATGCGGTAGCGTCGAAGAGGTGAAGGTGTGTGACGAGGAAGAGGAGGAGGATGTGGTGGAGGAGGAGGTTGAAGGGGTATGCAGCATAGTATGCGAGCTCAGAGGGTGCAGTAGAGTAGGAGAGTGTCTAGACAGGCGAATGGGGTGGTTGGCTACCCTGGCGGTTGCACTGGTGCTACCCTGCACGCATCATGAGGGATCTCTCCCTTAAGTGTGACTGCAGTGCCTAACTTACCACCTATGTATGTACATAAAACAAACCACGAAGGAGAAATCATAAATAATTCTTAATTTTTTTCATTTTTCTTTTCTAACATTAAATATATTAACCATTTCAAAATTGAATAATTAGGAAATTTTTTATTGTTGGGTTTGAATAAATGTTTAGACAATGATTATTAATTTTAAATTAAAGCGTTTGAAATTTAAAAAAAATATATTAAAAGATTTTAAATTAAAAACGTTCCAAACAAACAAATGTACAAGGGGAGACCAATTTTTTATATATAGTATGAATATAAATTCTATACCATGTAATTGTTCATTCTTTAATGCTTTATCAGTTTCCAAAGATTTTAGGACCAAATAATTGTTTGCAAATTTTTTTAATTAAAAAAATGGTTATTTTTTATTGTTAAGCATTGCCTTCTATTTGCCTCGTGACAAAAAAAAATAAAAACAAATAAGAATGGATGGTACTTGCATGATTATCACATACGACGATTATTGTCGATATTTTTCTCGAAAAACATTAATTTTTTTTTTTACTTTTTGCGTAGATAAATAGAGCTCTATTAACACTACAATGTCCTTTTTTTTAAAAATAATTTAAATTTTAAGAAGATTGTTTTGCTTTCCTATAAAATTACATTCTTCAAACTTAAGTAGTTCTACCGTGACATCCTTTAATTTTAGAATTTGAACTCATTGACATTTCAACCGGACAGTTTCTAGCGTCTCAATTAACTGAAGTTCGATTTCTATCATAATGAATAGTAAAAAATTAAAAATCGTTAAAGTATTAAAAACCTATAAATTTTTAAAATGCGTACTTTTAAATGTGTTGAGCATGAACCAAAAAAGTTTAAATTTTCCAATCTAAAACTTGTTCCAATATGAACGCATATTATATAAATTAAATTTCAAAATTTCTCAATAAAATTGTATAATTTAGAGAGTTAAATTAAAAGCTACAACCATATTTAAATTACTAAATTTCAAACGCTTTCAATTAAAAGTTGTTTCACTGCGAATGATTTCAATGGAAAATTGCACAATAACGTCTAGGTTTACATTTATACTATTCCAAGCGCTTATATTTAAAATTTGTAAAAGTTTAAACATTTTATTTCTGAAATGATTAGATTTTGATCATTGCGATATAAAGCTCTTATTTCTATCTCTGCAACTTTAAAAGGTTTAAATTTAAAACCAAAAAATGTTGAATGTTTCAACCTAAAATTAGTGAATACTTATCAATTAAGCTTTTTGTTTTACCGAAACTTAAAATTTAAGAATTGTTCAATAATTAACACTCTGAGCTCAAAATTTCGGTAATATTAGGGCTTTCTGTTTTAAATAAACTTGCTGAATTTAATGGGTGATATTTCAAAATCTTTGAACTTTCAATTTTTTTTTTAATATTTAAGGGTTCAGACTCAAAATTGCTGCAGTATTAAGGTTTACAATACAAACTTTTTTTAATTCAATAATTTAAAGTTAAGAGAATAGAGAATCTCAAAGTTTTGAGAATGAAAGTACTTCAATGTTTCGGATTTCTAATCGGAATCGTATAAATATTTTCAACAATTTCAAAACATGGTCGTTCAATCTCACATTTTTTATAGACATTGACATTTTGAGGTGACTAGATAAGTTTTCTACTGATATCAAGCATAAATCAAATTCCTTGTCAGAAAATAAATTCAGTCTCAATTCCAGGTCAACTGTAACTAAGGCATAAATTTCATTTATATTCAGTAGAAAGCGAAAGCTATAGTCAGACATGACCATTCCAATTTCGTAGTCTCAAAAATTGTCAGATCTGTTGAGATTGAAAATTGAATTGATAATTGTTATATATAATGATCTACGATTAATTCAGTGCAAAGTTTTGAATTGATGAATTATTTTTAATTATTAAATGTCAAGATCCTGATTAAGAATATTTCAATCTCAAGCGAAGTTTAAAATTTTGTAATCTTTAAGGCTTTAAGTTTGAAATAAGTCATTTTTAAAGCTTACAATTCGAGATTATACTTTTTAGTGTTTTTTAAAATAATTTAATTCTAAGGTTTCGCAATCTTTGAAATCCTTTAATTTTGAAATGTGATAATGACAGTGATTTTTCTTCGGACTAAAATCTCATTTTGTAGTAAAAAAATTAATTTAATCGCTTTGAATGTCTCTTGATGCTGTATAATATGATACTTTATTGTAATGTTTACATATTATATTTTAAATTTTTATTTTATCAATTTTAAATTATAGTTTTGAGTGCGTAATTCTGAAGCAGTTAAATATGTAAGACTTTAAAACTAAGGTTTATTTCTACAAAAGCTTAATTTACATAATATTTTATACAAAATTTTTTAAATTATGGAGGTAACGAATTTTAAATTTTATAGTCTTGTCGTTTTCATTTTTAATTAAAATATTCGAAACTGTTTCGCTTCAATGTTAAAGGTAATAAATCGTATGGTTTTTCAAATATTTTGAAATCGTGGAATATTTGATTCCAAGACATGATAGTATCAAAATTTTCTGTTTAAATGATTTTTAATCAAACTATTTTGAAATAAGTGCGTTTAGATTTATTTTGAAACAATGTATAATTTAGAGAATAATCGATCAAATATAAGAATGGAGAATTAAATTATTTTCTATTGGCAAATTTTCCAAATTATTCAACGTTTCAAACTTAACTTTAAATCTTGTTTTGTGTTTTTCTTTTTTAATTCTTAGTTTGCAATGCAATAGCTAAAAATCTTTTAGATGCTTAAATTTTATAAGATTTGTGCAGTTTCAAAAATTAAAATCCCAGAGATTTTATTTTCTTTTCCTTTTTTTTATTTTGAAAAAATATCTAAAAAATTATCAATTCTTAGTTAAAGATTTAAAAAATAACTAATTAAAAATTAAAATATATTCGATTAGAATCTTACAAGATTGAATGATAACTTAATTGAAGAATGATAATTTATAATTGATAAATGAAGACTTAAGAATCAAGCGACTTGACATTAAGAAATTAAAAATTTTGTCGCTTGAAATCAAAATTGATAAAAATATATCTACCTGTAATCGATACATCAATAATTTAATAGTTTGTTCCATTTCTTATTGTTACAATCTTAGAGTTCTGAATGCCCATGCTTAAAGCTTAATTTTTCCATTTTGATGAGAATGTAAAAATGAAAATTTTCGATACTGTTATTATTTCAATTTACTTAAAATAATTGCAATTGAAAAGGGTTTAACTTCAAAAAAGTTTTAGTATCACAATTTTTGGTAATTACAATTTTTTTTGGCTTCAATGAAATTCGGATTCGTTTAATTTTTAATATTCTGTAGTAAAAATTTTTTTATTTATGATATTTTCTTTATAAAATTACTTTATTTTAAACGTTTCACAGAACAATAATTTAATTGAGACTCTGCAATATGCGATTTAGTTTTAAATTTCAAATTTTAAAATTTTATTCGCTCCAAATTAGAAATAATTTTAATTCAAAGGTTAGAAAATTTTTAAATATTATATTTTGAACGCTTTTAATTTGCAATTACAAAATTTCAGTGCCTTACATTTTCAAATAATTCAATGTTTTAATTTTAAAATTTTGAACATTATGTTCATTTTTGAATATTTTAAAACTGTTGTATTAACGGAATTTTAATCTCTGATAATTCAATTTCGAGATTCTTTAATTCAAAATAAACTGTTTCAATTATAAATGTTTAAAATTGAAAATGAAACAATTTCAACTTTTTTTAAAATGAAATTGTCCAATTTCAAAAATTGTATTCACAAATCCAAAATTTTCTGATTTGGTACGTTTTTATTTAAAATCGTTCAATATATTTCTTCTAATTTTAAGCTCTTTTGATTCAAAACTATCAATTATTGTTTTAAAATTGTCATAATTCTCAATATTAAAAAATTTAATTAATAATAGACTATAAAAGTGTTTATATTTTTAAAGATAGGAAATACAAATCCAGGGACGTGAAAGTGCGCCACGCTCGCATGCATTTACTGCTAGTTCTAAACTATAATTTAGGAAAATATGATAATTATTTTATTATAACATTTGTATTTTTAATGTGAACAAAATTTTAGATATAATTCATCAAGTACTTAAAAAATTTTTTTTTACTGATTAACTACTCTTCTGAAGTGTTTCTGACGTGCAAGGTGTTTTTGTTAATGACTGGCTCCACTTTCGAATAGCAGACTGCTGCGTTGTCTAAGTAGATTGGGGACCTTATCTTTAGCTCTAATCCCTTAACAAACCTCCTCATTATCCTCACATTTATTATCCACTGGCTTACGGACTTTCTATGTGATCGGAGCATGAAATGCAGAAAAAACTAAAGCTTGTTAACATTCTTCACACAGTAGGTGCGGAGCCGCCTTGTGGTGGCCGAAGTTATCCTCCACGTCTTCTCATTGAGATTATGGCTAGGAAAAACATAAAAAAAACTCTCAGATACCTTTGCAAATACATCCTTGCTTCTCGTATTCAGTACTTTACACAACATCCGGTATGTCAACTTCCTGAATCATGCTGATAACAAACCCACGTTCTTATACTTCAAGAATACTGTCATACTTTTCAACAAAGATTTTATTAACATTTTTTGAGATAGATTTTTTATATAGTAGATTTTGTACTTTTCTGTTGAATTTGTGATGACAAAAGGAATTCATATGTACAAATGATAATTAGAAGCTTCAATCAAATTCAGAAATAAATTGACCCAAATTACCCTATCTACCTAGAATTTTGAGTACTCTAAAGAAATATTGTTAAAGAAAGGCTCTATATAAGAAAAAGTAAACCTATTTATACAAATTTCACTTTTTCCAGGTTCACTCGGGGCCGAGAAACTGCTTCGAAAATCCTATCTGATGATAGGTTTTATATACTTTCTATACTTTTGCGTATAACAAATTAAAGGTATTATCTTTTTGCACCAATGAATAGAGCAGGCCTGAATTACACAAGAACGACAGTTTGTTTCGAAAACCATCATATATTCACAAGGGGCCGTTTAAAATCTGCATCACACTGTCAGGGGGGAGGGAGATTGGCCTCGGGTACACTCGTTAAGTGTCAGAAATTTAAGGTCAAGTTCGTTAGCCAGCTTGTTTGGATAACAATCCAAAAAGATAAGGCATTTAAAAAATTTTTGAGACCATTTTTTTATTAGAGTTATATCATTTTTAAAATTAAAAAAAACAAACAAAAATAAAAATTTCAAGCCAAACAACGCACGATGTTAAAAAAAGTGCAGAGATGAAAAACGCTTCTTTTTAAAAGCTGTACAAGATTATTATAAAAAGCTTTTAAGTTTCCTTGAAAAATCGAGAATTTCAATTTTGATCGCAAAAAATTTCATTTTGCGGTTTAGCTATGCAAGCCACGTAAAAATATGGTGAAAAGAAATTATTAAGCTAAAAAAGATGTACAAATTTGTTTTTTATTACTTTTTTATGGGACGCGTAGTTTTTATTTTATTCATAAAAATCAACATTAAAAGTTTTTGAGCATTTGAGTACATTTGAGCATTTGAGCACCCTTAGGATGCGCATCTATTGTATTTTGCGATTCGCGCTTAATAATATATATATATATATATATATATATATATATATATATCACACTTTTCTTTCTCTAATGTATGTAATTGGCGCTACGCGCTAAGATACTTTTTGACTCGCTCTTCGCGCTCGGCTTTTTTCGGTTTTCGCACTTCGTGCTCGGCTTCAATAAAAAAAAGTTTACTTGCAAATATTATAAAAATAGCAAAACCTCTATGATTAAAGTAATTTTTAAATTTGTTTTTATTTTAGATTGAAAAGGATGTTGACTTACTCAAGGTTTTATCGACCCTAAGGAACACTTTCTCATCACAATACCCGCGCTTCTCGCTCAATTTTTCATAAGTATTTATATAATTATCTGATCATTTATATAATAACAGTTATTTATTGTATATTATTTTGCACTTCAAAATTTGCGCACGATTACTACAACCTTTGAGATAATTAAAACATTATCGAAATGCATTGCATTTTTTCACACTTTTTTTCAAACTCCAAAGAAAAACTTCCATTTCCTCAAGATTCAGTTCAACGTACCGAAAATTTTACCAAAAAATTAAAAATTTCGTTATTGGTCAAAAAGTATTTATTTTAATAATAGAAGACGCTACGTCAGGTCAAAATTAATTTCTTATTTGTAATTAAATTTTTCACAATTCAAATAAAAGCTATGCATTCTATCGAAAAAATGATTGATGACAAATTTGTAGCTTTTTTTAAGCAAGTAAATTGAAAAAAAAATTTTTTATAGCTTGTTTCATTTGTCCAAATATTTGATGCTTTTATTTTTAATGTTGTTTTTTTACAAATAAAGCAAAAACTGCGCATCCTATCAAAAAGTAAATAATGAGAAATTTGTTAATCTTTTTTGTTCGCATAATTGTTGTCTTATGAATTTTTTTTCGTTTCATTCATTATTTGACCGCAAAGTGGAATTTTTGATTTTTTCTTATTTTTTGCGCTCAAAAATTAAAATTTTTGATTTTTCAAAAAAGTCAAAAATTTGTTATAATAGTCTTGTAGGGTTTTCAAAAAGAACCGTTTTTCTCATTCTGACTTTTTTAATATCGTGCGCTGTTTGGTTTAAAAGTAGCATTTTCTTTTGTTCCTTTGAATTTGGAAAATTTCATTACTCTGATAACATTTGTTTTTATCGAAGAAATTCAAAGAAATAAATTGTTTAATTTCCTGATTACTACAAACAGATGTACATAGTTATCGTGCCAACATGATACTACAGAATATAAACAGACAGACATGCACCTTCGTACAAATCTTTTTTTCTGACTCAAGGTGTCTCAAGACGAAAACATTTGATGAAAACCGTCAAAGTCAAATTTTACATAAAACTAATGCCTTCTCAATAGAATGAGAATGCAAAAATTAATTTTTTGAAAAAAGAGGCAATTTACGAAAAGAAATTAATTGAAAAAAGTTGTTCCTTCAAAAAAGGTCTGTCAATTTGCAATTATTTATTTTTTGATGATACGCGTAGTTTTTTTTTAAATTGTGAAAAATAAAATTAAAACAAAAAAAAAATTTTTTAGACAAATGGCACAAGCTACAAAAAAAGATGATTTTACAAAAATTATGCACCCAGAAAAGTTATACCAATTTCTTATTATTTACTATTTGATAAGGTGCATTTCTTTTATTTAATTATAAAAAATAGCCTTGCATTTTGTTTAAATTGTCTAAGCGAAACAATTTGAGAAAAAATTGATAGATAAAAGTTGTTCACTCAAAAAAAAAGTTTTTAATAATTATTTTTTGTAGGATGCGTATTTTGTGTTCAAATCGTAAAAAATAACATTAAAATTAAACAAATTAATTTTTTGGAAAAAGAAAACAAGGTGCAATAAAATGTAAATTAACCAACAATTTTTTTCCATAAGCTGCGCACTTTTTTGATTATAAAATCAAGACAATGAAAATGCGTATGTTTCCAATATCAAGTCATATTATGAATTGTAATAATATAAATTTGTTGCAATAGTACATATTTTGGGGCAGTCAAAAATAAAAATTATTACAAAATAATATACTTATATTACAGTTATCATGAAAAATGAAAATTCTACTTTATTTTGCAATTTTGAAATGAACAGTTCTAGACCGATGTACAGAAATAAATATAATATATATTTCATATTATAGAGTTGAACTTAATGTAGAAAACTTTGCACTTTGGACAAAATCGAGTGCAAAGCACAAGGTAAGTGATTGGAATGTGTTCTTTAGAGCTAAAGAAGCTTCAACAAAAGAGAATTCACAATCACCAAATCACATTTGTCGATGTTTTAGCCTTGAATCTGAAAAGTTTATTTTACAAATGTAGGGGAAATATAAAGACCGAGCACGTAGCGCCAGGTAAATACATTATCAAGCACGAAGCTCAAATCGAACTGAAATAATAGAGCCTAATAGAAAAATTTAACTATTTGACGTTAAAAATTATTTTTTATTTATTCAAGAGTCTACCTACACATCTGGTTCAGAACTCAATCAATTTATTTAAAAATCCTACAATTTGATTAAACTTTACTATTTTCTCGAAAGTTTATTTTTATTGTTGAAAAAAAAATTTTTTAGCTTAAAATTTGAGTGTTTAATTTTTCAATAAAAAATTATAGTTCTGAGCTTTAAATTCAACTATTTTGTTAGGAATTCACTTTTTTGTTAAAAATTCATATTTTTTGATTTAAGAATCAACTGCTTTCTACAATACTCGACTTTTTAGCTTAAAAACCTAATTCCTTTGTTGAAAATTCATCTATTATGGTAAGAAACCAATTTTTTGTTGAAAATAACCTTTTTGGTTAAAAATTAAGTTTTTGGTTGAAAATTAACTTTTTAATTAAAAATAAACTTCTTTTCTAGAGAATTCACCTTTTTAGTTTAAAAATTCAACAGTGTGGTTGAGAGTTTTTCTCTCTTAATTTACTGAAAATGTTTCCTGGATACAAATTTATTTATTTTTTTGATAATTTGTCTTTTCAGTTTGATAATTTATCTCTTTTAGTACAAATTTAAACTCCTTTTTTGGTAAAAAAACAAATTATATATTTTATGTTCAGAATTTAATCTTCTGTGATTGAAAACTCAAGTATTTGGTTAAAGGTTTAATTTTTTTGTTAAAAGTGCATTTTTTTGCTTAAGGATTCGTCAACTTAGTTGAAAATTTAACTTATTTGTTGAAAATTCAATTATTTTGTTGGACTCAACTATTTTGTGGAAAATCTAATTACTTCAAAATTCGTCTATTTGGTTGAACATTCATACTTTTGAATTGAAAATCTACCTTGGTAGGTTGAAAATTCAACATTTTGATTCAAAATTCTACTATTTTATTATTTGTTTAATTATTTCATTAAAAATTTTAATGTTCTGTTGAAAATTCAACTTTTTTTGTTAAAAAGTTATCTTCTTCATTTGAAAAAATTTTCTTTTAAAGTTCGTCGTTTTAGATACAAAACTTTTTCTTTCGTATTAAAAATTCATCTTTCTTGGTTCATAATTCAACTATTTGGTTTTAAGATTACACTCTTCTGTTAAAATTTCATCTGCTTTGTTTAAAATTTCAACTATTGAATTCTAAATGAACATTTTTCGTGCATAGTACATTTTTTTCATTCAAAAGTCAACTGTTTTTTGTAAATACATCATTTTTGGTAGAAAAATTTTTGGCTAAAAGCGTATCTTTGAAGAAGAGAAAATCCAATTATTTTGTTGGAAATATTTCAAATTTAAATATCGAAAGTCTCATATGGAATTCAATATGGAACACGATAATTAATTTTATTCAACAGAATTTATTTCCTTAACTTTCGTGAAAAATCACCCTATTTTCCCTGCTTTAAGAGAATTTTCGTCTGTGAACTCTGTTTAAGCTTTCTCTGATGAAAGCTGTATGAAAACATTCAAATAATGCATTAAATTAATTAAATCTATCAATGAGCGAGCTTTCTCATCGTGCAAAAAGTACTTCAATTTTCCATTAGGTTTTTTGAATAAATGCATGAAAATAGTTGATGCCATTCTATTTGAAATACACCATGTCATTCACTTTGTTTGATTGAATGTATGATTCATTGTTTCGAGACAAAAGATATAAAATTTATACGTAGAATAAAAGCTGCAATTTCACAGGTTTTAAATAAAGCTTTAATCCTTTTCCGTTGGTGAAAAATTTGTTTTGAATTTCAGAGGAAAGGCTGATCAAAAAAGTGACTAAGTGCAGGTTTACGACGTATGTGGTCGCAATATGATGCAGGTTTTTATATCCTGTGCAGCCCCCTGGCCACTTAAATGTCCATATAAAACCAATCGATGTTAACAATAACGACCCATTAAAAACACCAACCCCCCACTTCTGTACCCCTTTCTCTCTGTGCTCGCCCCTACGGGCTAACTCGGGCTAACCGCAACGAATCTGTAATGTGCGGCGTCATTCCACAAACGAAAAATTCACTCATCGATTTCCTGGCCGTTGCGCGCGCTGTATTTATACATTGGGCTGCATGTGCGCACCTACACGAGCAAGTGAGCTTGCATATATGGGCGAATTAATTATTTTAAGGGCAACGAATGTATTTAGCTTCGCTCCAGTCGCCGGGAAAAGGGACTATTGTCGCGCTGATAAAAACGCACCGATTCGTTATGCGCATCCTCTTTTATATTTTCGTAGCATAATCTCATACACCTGGATGTGAAATTTAATTTCGTTAAGCGGAATTTGTTATATATTTCTCTGCTACTGCGTTAAGCTCTGCGGAATGAAGTCCTGAAATGAATCAGCAAAATAATTTTTATCAGGCGTGCTTTTCATTAGTTTTTGCCTTTGTGGCCTCATGCGGAAAAAAAACGGCAGAGTATAGGGGTACCCTAAGAGATACACGTTTGGAAACAAGGGAGATCCTAGATTTTGTTATTCTCAATGGCCCAAAGTGGTATTTCTTTTATTTCAATTTTTATTTATAGCACGGGTATTTCAGGCTATCCAGCAGTTGAGATAAAGCAGCTAACAATAAGTAATATTTGAATAATGGCTTTGTCTAGTCGTCCTAGGAAAATTGGGGGAGCTGAAAGAGGGAGTGAACTATTAGTCTCGAAAATTCGGGACGATTAGCCCAGCTTAAGAAAAATATCAGACTAGTCATCCCAAATTTCGGGATAACAGGGAACTTTGGTAAATAATTAATTCTTGTTCAAATCACTTTTTTTGAGTAAAAAAATATAAATAAAATAAGTAATGTGTATTTCACAATCTTCTCCTAATTCCCCTCTTTTAACTTTTTTCCCAAAATTTCTATTTTTGCTCTGTTTTCAAGAAACTTTTCCTTTTTCCTTTTTCATCATTTTCTTCGCTTTCATGTAAACTGAAATAATATAAGCCCATCAGAAAATACAACTAATTTCAGTTAAAAGTCAATTGTTTTTATCTTAAGAGCCCACTATGATATATTTGATTCAAAAATCATTTCCATCGGCTAAGACTTCTATTTGTCTGAAAATTCAGTAATTTTGTTGAGGATTTATCTCTTTGCACAGAAAATTCGTTTTTTTGTTCATGTTAAATCAAAATGAAATCTGCTCCCTTATAAATAATTTCATGCACCAAAATTATAGCATGCAAAAAATTCACAATTGAAAGTCCATCATCTAGTAAAGAATTTATATTTTTCAACTAGAAATTTATGTTGCTTCTTTCAAAGTTAATTCTCTTCACATCAAAACTCCACTATTAAATTTTTATTTTCGAATAATTTAATTACATATTCAAAAGTTAAACTAATTTTTCAAGAATAAATTTGATTGAATAAATATTTATCTACTTTGTTAGAAAATTATTTTTGTTAAATCAATTTCTTAAAATATGAATTTAAATTTTCCAGTTTTGTCTTAATATTGATCTCTTTAGTTAGAAATTAAAAGAATACGTTTCTTATTAAGTATTTAATTGCTTTGGTTGTATAATTAAATTAAATTTAAGTACTTTGTTGAAACTTGACCTACTTTGTTAAAAATTAATTTTATTCCTTAAAGATTTAACTAGTTTTATGGAAAATTCGCCTTTTTCTGCACAAGATAATTTTTTTTAACGAAAATCAAACAAATCCATTTTTCATTTAGAATATATAATTTCTAGATAAAAATTTAACTATTTTGATGAAAATTGATATATTTTCCGTAAATTAGTCTTTTTGTCTAAAGAATAAATCTTCTTGAATTAAAAATTCAAGTCTTTAAAAGTTAAACTCCTTTGTTAAAAAATCACTTCATTAGTTGAAGATTAATTTTTTCGGTTGAAAATTAAACTATTTTTTGGAAAAACTGGTTTTTCTAAATTGATAGTTTTTAGTTGAAAAATGAGCTATTTGATTGAAAATGAACTTGTTTGTTGAGAATTAATATTTGCTGGTCGAGAGTTCAATTTTTTTGTAATAAATTAATTTCTGGTTAGAATTGAATTAATGGGTTAGGAATTTGATTATTTCGGTAAAAAATTCAGTTGTTTGGTGAAAAATTAACTTTTTAGCCAAAAATTTACATTTTCGGGTTAAAATCTCTACTGATTCGTGAAAATAATACGTATTTTTGGGTTCACATTAAACTGTTTTGTTGAAGTTGGTCATTTTCTTTTTTAAATCTATTATTTTGTTAGAAAATTTATCTATTTTGTTGAATATGCATTTTGATGTTTAAAAAATTCTATCGCTTCAGTAGAAAATTTAACTATTTGGTAAAAAATTAACTCTTGAACTAAAAACTTATATCTTCAGATTGAAAACTCAATCGTTTTATAAGAAATTCGTCCTTTTGGATTGTAAAGTAAACTGTTTTGTTAAAGTTTGTCATTTTTCGTTGAAAAATCTATTATTCTGGTAGAGAATTCAACTATTTTGTTGACAATTAGTCTTTTTGGGTTAAAAATAAAATTTTTGGATAGAAAATTTAACTATTTGTTGAAAAATTAACTTTTTAGCCGGAAAATTTATATTTTTAGATTGAAAATTTAACTGTTTTATAAAAAATTCGTATTTTTCAAATATTCAACTATTTTATTAAAAATTCATTGTTTTCAGTTAATTTTCGTGCTTTTTATTAAAAATGAAAATATTGCTGCTTAAAATATGAACCATTTAGTTAAAAATGTAATGATTTCGTTAAAAATTGCACTATCATGTGCGAAAATTGCACTTTTATGTTAAGAGGTCACCTTACTTGTTAACAAATTTAGCTGTTTTGTTTAAAATTCACCTTTTTCGGTGGGAAAGTTCTTGGTTGAGAAGCCAACTATCTTCTAAAAAAATGTTCACTTTCGCTTAAAGATTTAAATATCTGGTTACACATGTAACTGTGTTTCGTTTGAAATTAATCTTTCTTGTTTCAAACATCCATCTATAATTCAGAAATTTAACTATTCAATTAAAAATTCATATATTTTGTTGCCAATTCATATCTCTTGCTAAAATGTTACATTATTTGGTTGTCAATTCAGCTGTTCGGTCTGAAATTAATTTCTATTGTTTTCGAAAAATCAACAGTTTGGTTGAAAAACATTTTCCTTGTTTGACAATTCAACTATTTGGTTAAAAATTCATATTTCTTAAATAACAATTTATACTTTTTCGTTGAGAATTTCTCTGCCTCTAAAATATTTGTCTTTTTGGAACAAATATTCAAATATTTGGTTAAAAAGCTAACTATTTTTTTGTTGAAAAGTAATCTTTTTCGTTAAAAAATTTTACCATTAAGTTGGTAAGTAAACTATTTGGTTGAAAATTCAACTGTTCTGTCACCAATTTCTTTCTTTTGTTAGAAAGTTTACCTGTTCTGTTGTGAATGCAACTTTTCGGTCTACACTTAATTTTTGTATTTGCTGAAAATTTAAATCTTTGGTAAAAAAATCATTTTTCTTGGTTTAAAATTTACTTTGTTGTTGGTAAAAATTCACCTTTTTAGGTTTAAAAGTTTATTCTTTTCTAAAGTATTCAACTTGACAGCCCAAAAACTTCGAAATTTATCTCTATTAGCAAAAAATTAAACTTCTTTGTTGAATGTGAGACATATTTTTATTGAATTGAATATGATGCTTATGCATTAATTTTAAATAAAAGAATTTATTTCCCTATCATTGCCCTATTTTCGTGAAAAAACACCCCCTTGCCCTGTTGTTAGAGCACTCTGAGCTTTAAAGCTTGGTGATGTTTTTGGTTTAGAGTCATAAGCATTACTAGTCTCGCAACGTAAAACCTCCCCCCACCCTTAGTTTGAACATGGAAATAAAACAACCATTGTTCTTTACAAAAGCGCAAATAACAAAGAATTTAATTGACTTTCAGCTTCTTCATTCCCTCAAATCGATAAAAATATTATTAACGATTGTGCTTCTTTTCGTCTGAAAAACAAAAAGTTGTTTCCAGTCCACTGTTCGTGAAAGCAAGATCGCGATAAAGGAACCTATCAAACAGCGGCATGTGCGACGTCGCCGAAAACAACGGCAGAGGAAATTGCCTTCATCGAGGCATTGAAGGGAGTAACGAAGCGTCGTCAAAAATAAATTTCAGAGGGAACATTGTGCGTCGGCTAATGAGAGGATATTCGTGAAAGCTCGGTACATAAAGGTTTGCAGTGAATGTGTGACAAAATGCCACCGGTCGAGCCAGACGGTTTGTGAAATCTCGTTTTGGACCGGGCAGTTTACACCTTTTATTTGTAAAAGTCAAACGCGAATATGCTGTTCCTTCGCAGGAACTAAAATTCATTTGAGCGCAAAGGCAAAAGCTAATTATTCTTACAGAAGGGTCTAGCGGGTTCGAAAAATAAAGTTAAGGGCGAAATTGCATTGCATCTGATGAAGCTATCTTTCTTCACAGTTTCTAGAGGACGTTGTCCACATATAAAATTAAGTTGTTTTGATGCGCATGCAGAGCAACTGCTCTAACAATCTCATAAACGTGAAAGTAGCTGAGAAAATGAGAATCCTGCCACTATGCGGATGCCAGGGATAAAATTTTCATCCCTAAATTAACCTATTTTGTACAACACATTCTTAGAGGTAAAGAGCTTTGCTTTTAATTTAACAAACTACCTTCGTTCTATTTAACATGCATAATTAAAATGCCGATTATAAAATGAAAAAGAGAATCTGATGTTGTCATAATGCTGAAAATGGATTAAATAACGGATAAGAATATGTTTTGGGAAATAAGGTCAGTGTGGCTACAGGTCCGGGAAATTCTGGAAATTAAGGAACAGTCAGGCGAGTTTGTTGATCAGGAAAATAAAGGGATTTCAAACAAAAAAATTGCAAGAGTCAGTAGTAACTGCCAAGAATAATCTGGGCTGTTACGCAGTCACTTTTTGTCAATTTTTTGCTCAAATCACATTTCATTTGCTTTTTTTAGATAAAGTCTCTATAGTCGTTTTTAAAAATAAAATAATCTTTATAATCAGTTTTTTAACCTAATTAACCCATTGGGGTTAAATCTACGGAATTCTGGTCAATACAAAATTCTGAATTTTGTTGCATTTCTTTGTAATCTTTTGAAGTATTTTAAAAGATTCTGAGAAATTCTTAACAGGTTTGCGTTATTTGAAGGCGTTTCAAAAGATTTCAATGATTTTAGGGTATTTTTAAAAATCTCGGTAAATCTAAAGATTTTCAAAAACGTGCTAGGTATTTCAAAAGATTTGCAATATATTAAAGTATTTTAAATAATTCCGAGAAGTTTTTTAAAGAATTAATAATTTGATGAGACTCAAAAGGATTTTAAAGATTTTAGGGTATGTCTTAAAACTTCTAAGAAATTTTTAACAGCCTTAAAAAGTTTTAAATAATTTTTAAAGATTACAAGAGATTAAAAATATTTTATGGTATTTTAAATGTTCAGAAGACATTTTTTAAATATGCCAATCATTTGAATGCATTCAAAAAAGCTTCTAAGTATTTTAGGAGATTTTTCAATCTTCTAAAGAATTTTAAAGAGCTTTAGAAAGTTCCAAGATATTTCAAAAGATTTCAAAGAATTCTTTTAATTTTAGTTTATTTTGTTTAATTTTGTGAAGCATTTGAAAAATATTCAAATATTCTTAAGGAATTTTTAAGGATTTAAATGATTTTAGGAATTTACAAAAATATTCATGATTTTACGCAATCATTGAATTTCATGAATTTTGACAGGATTTTATAATATTTTCATGTATTTTAAAGAATTTATTTCAAAATTTTCAAAGATTTTTAAATATTACATGATATTGTCCAAGATTATAAAGCATTTTGAATATTTTATTATTTTTTTAAACATTCCAAGGAATTTGGCATTAAATTCGGTAATTTGACGGAGTTTTAAAAAATTTGATAGATTGCAGGGTATTTTTCTTTACTTCCTTGAAATTCTAGGGATAATTAAAAAATTTCAACAATTTTAAAAGTATCCAAAATCCTGTAAGTTGTTTCTAATAGATTTCAATATTTGAAGTGATTTCAATGTATTTTTAATATTGTAGGGTATTTTTAAACATTGCAAACTATCTTGAACATGCTAGGGTGCTTTAAAAGATTACAAGGCAATATTTTCAAATCAATATTTTTCAAAGGATTTGATTTTAAGGATTTCGAAGGATTTTAAATATTTTAGGCTGTTTCAAGTGATTCTAAGGAATTTTCAAGTGCTTTAAAAAGTTTCAAGGAATTTAAAAATATTTCACACGACTTGTAGTATTTTAGCGAATTTAGGAAGATTCTAAGAAATTTATAGATAATTTAAATATTTTTTAAGCATACTAAAGGATTCAAGATATTTAATAGTACCTTAAGTGATTCCTAGCCATTTTCAAGAGGTTTTAAGCATTTTGTCGTTTTTTCAAGGATTAATGCTTTGAATCTTTTGAAGTCCCTAAAATCCGTAGAAAACCTTCAAAATCCCTCAAAAACTCATATTGTTTATTTCCTAAAGCTTTCTAGAAATTTATTAGAATTTTTCCAAATATCTTAAATATCAATTATATACTGGGAAACTTTCTAAACCATTTCAAAATTTTCCAAAATCCTACAGGATAGTTTAAGAACCCTTACAAATTAAAAAGAGATGCCTTTAAATTCGTGTGAGTCTTTTTACGTACCTTAAGCTTCATAGAATCCTTTTAAAACTTTTAGAATCCGTAGAAAGCCCTTAAAATCTTTCAATTTTATTTTCAAATACTATAAATTCCTTAAGCCTGTAGAAATCCCTTGAAATCTGGGCTTTCCCTGAAATCCTTTGAAATCCTGCAACATTTTTGTAAGTCTATTTATATTTTATTTTATTTATTCCATAAAGTTTCCTAGAAATGCATTGAAATCCTCTACAACCTTTACAATATGATTGACATCCTGTGTAGGTCAACTATTAGTTAAGAGAGCTTCCCATCATCAGCCCAGCACACAGAAGAAACTAGGGCTTCTATCAAAACCAATTTTCGTTTCCTAAAGAGCAGCAACAAGAAGAGACCTAAAATTATAAATTTGTTCGGAAAAATATTTTAGCTAGACCTTTATAGGAACCCAATTTTAATAGAGACTTTTCCCAAAGAACCTATTTTTTACTTTGCCGACCTCGATATGTTATCTAGTTAATAATACAACTTTTATGTTAGGGCACAAGTGTAATGGAACTTGGACGAACATAATTAAAGAAAGAGAATTTGCAAGATTGTGCACATAAAGGCGTATTCATATGCAAGAAACTTTTAGCCTTAAGTCATCGGTCGACAAATTCTGTAAATTTGCCACTTACCAACCCAACCTTGCAAGTGGTTGGTTTTTAAATGTCTCTACAGGTTGTATTGAACACCTTTTTTTTCTGTAAAATAATGGAAATAGTTCAAAATCATAGACAAGCCATTATTAGATGCAACAAAAATCAGCAAGGCTAGATTCGAACCTTGTGGTGCTACGGATATTAGTTTGAAAGATTAAGAGGTATATCTACCAAATTTCACTAAAGTTTTTCTATCAGATAGGTACGTATGTACTAAGCGTATCGCATTAGTACCTAGATTTGATAGATTCTACCTCATTTTTGAATTAATATCTTATGGTTAAATTTATTTAATGCCTTTGTGATATCGTATATATAACATCAACCTTGTTATATTCAATTAGTTGTAACATAACAAGTTGAGTAAAACATAGTAGGTTTTTTATTGTAGATCTATGGCACTAATCGCGTAGATAATTCTTTATACCATTGATATACCACAAGATATTGATATGGGTATGTAGCTCCCAATTTCCGACTTGTAACTTTTTTCAGACACAGCAGATTTAAATAGTTTTCCATATTTTTTGTATACAGCAATTTTGCAGAGATATGTTGAATAAACTTCACAGCGGCGACGTAGAGGTTTCCTTATTTGTTGTATTGTTGATAGCATATATATCTTTGTTATATGTGAAACGTAACTATATATTTGATTAGAAGATGGGATTATTTTAGTGTGAGAATAAAGACTCATTTCAGTCCACATGCTTATCTTCCTTATCTGGTGGCAGTAAGGTAGTGAAATTATAAACTTTGCAGAAAAACCTAGCAGAAG
The DNA here is from genome assembly GCA_032357855.1 of Amphibolips quercusostensackenii. Lineage (NCBI taxonomy): Eukaryota > Metazoa > Arthropoda > Insecta > Hymenoptera > Cynipidae > Amphibolips > Amphibolips quercusostensackenii. The sequence goes on from JAUELO010000135.1 coordinate 14,706,061, forward strand.
AACTAACCATGTCCATGGGTTCTGTAGCTTCATCCCCCTTATACCTGATTATGCCCGGAATCCTAGATGCGCGTTCTAGGATAT
>JAUELO010000135.1:14794638-14807297 GCA_032357855.1 Amphibolips quercusostensackenii
AGCACAAGAATGTTAAGGTTTTCATGAACCACGGCGGACTTATGGGAACATTAGAATCGATATATTATGGCGTCCCCATGGTCGGTCTACCACTTTATGGTGATCAAATTCAAAACATGAATTCATGCGAAAGAATGCAAATTGCTGTTGTGATCGACAAAGAAAATGTAACTGAGACGTCATTAACAGAGGCTATGCTAACCGTTTTGAACAACCCCAAAATTAGGTAAAGAATAATGATTTGAATTTTACTATAGGGTTTCTTCAAATTTATTAAGATTTTTGTTGTTTTTAGAAGCAGAGTGGAAAAATTTTCAAGACTTTATGGCGACCGACCAATGAGTCCGCAGGACACGGCAATTTATTGGACAGAATATGTCATTAAATACGGAAATATCTTGAGGTCTCCAGCTGCCGATTTAGAATGGTGGCAGCTTGAACTGCTGGATATTTATGGGTTTCTATTATTCGCTTTTCTACTTTCCATTTATATTGTGCTATTTGTAATGAAGCATTTCTTCAGATGGTTTAAAAATTTAATAACCACTAAAGATGCGCCCTTATTGAGACTGTTGTGCATATTAGAGTATTTAAAAACGATTCAAAATTATCTGTTAAGCACTACTTTCGGTAACCTGCTGTCTTTCGGGAAAAGTTTTCTGAGGTTTTTCTCTCTTAAGGCCAAATTCAGAAAAAATCTGAACGCTTCTTTGAAAAAAAGGGTGTCTAGCGGACCGCAAAACCTGGAAACCCCGGGAATTATAGACAGAATCTGGAATTCTCTTCTTACATAGCAAAATCTTTTTTTGCAACTTTGTTTTCTTTTTATCGCTTATTCGAGTGTCAGATAAAGGCAAATCGTATTGTTTATATAAAAGTTTGAATTTGCTTACTCAAATAGGCTTAAAGCTAAGTTTTATATGAAATTAGCCGGGATAAAGGCATTTGTGAATTAAAAAAAAAAGTTAAAAAAATAATATGATGAAGTAAAATACATTGTAAATAAATTTGGCAGAAACCTGATGATTTCTTATTTTATATATTTAATAAAAATTTATTTTGTCAGAAAAAATAATCAAATTTTTCCAATATTTTTCATTTCACTTTAAACATGTTACACCATGCAAACAAAAATGTTTACAATAATTTTAGTAAGTTGGTGCAAATTTATTAACATTCACCTTTTTAATATAATCCTAAGGACATTAACGAATGTTTATTACATGTTGAATTTCACTTAAATTTAAAAAAAAACTTTGAAATGTGCAATATTTTTTCAAAAAATATCTTCTTTTGCAATAAGTTCGGAAAAAATTTACAAAATTACTTCATTATGGCTCATTTTATACATATCTTTCAAAATATTAAAGAGACAAAAATTTAACTCTTATATAACTGACAGTAAAAGAAGTTAGGAAATCACCGATTAACAGGCAGTTTATAAGCGTAACCGGAAATTTAATTTCAATCAATATGTATCTATACAGTTATTACAGATGTAGATACAATCAGCATATTTTTCACAGTTTTGTGTTCGCTCATTGAATCGTAAATTTTGTCCCTGTTCGTACTTTTAAAAAATGTCAGGAACTCAATGGTACTTATTTTTCTTACTCGGGCTTATTTCCATAATAAAAATAAAATTAAGTGTCCTAAGCGTAGCCTAATTTTTAATGTTTTAAACCGATCTAAATTTTCGTTTTGGTTACTTATATAACCTTATCAAAGATATGCAATTTTTCCTCAGTTACATTATCTACTTATCTATCTCTAAACTTGTGAGGAAATAACAAATTTAGTCTTTAAAAGATATGAGTTTTGAATTAAATTTAAGGTAGTGGATAAGATCTTGCTGAGAGTGTGAATGCCAGAATGAACGTCACTAAACTACAAATTTAGAATAATTCATATGTGTATTACATATTGTTACTAATTTCATGTACATTATTGATACCTAACTTGTCAGCTGATGCTTGTGTGCCTGTCATGAAACCATCATTCATTAGTATGCTTGCCTTAATGCTGTTTGATTCACGATTCAGATAAGTTCCAATAAAACTACAGAGGCATCAAAACGAAGCTTGTTCTCATTCACTATAGATTCCAACCAGTGATTTATTTAAAATTTATAGTGACTCTGATTTATCACAGTTCGCTAATAGTTACTGCGATTGCTGCGATAACTAATAACAGCAAAAGCATCAATGGTTATGGAATATTAGGCCTCTTTGACCTTCAAATACTAGAAGTTACTTTGCTAGAAATCGAAAATTAATGAAGATTATTGCTGAAACAGGGCACCAAGTGGACGTAGTTACCCACCATCCTTTGAAGGAACCACTTCCTAATTATAAAGATCACAGTTTACAAAGATCATTACTGGATTACACGAATAACTCTACTTGTAATACAATGCAGATAATATTTGAAAATTCTTTCAAAGAAAACAATGAATATATTTCGAAATTCGGTTTATGAATTGCTCAAACATCCTGTCATAAGTGATTTTATCAAAAATTCACCGAGAGATCCAACACACAACCTAGTCATTGTCGAAGTCAGTGTTGTTTGAAGTCTAAAAAGGTATAAGGTAAAAAATATGTTAAAAAAATTTCTATTTCTCACAAGATCTACGAAGCCTAATTTTTTATACATTTTTTTGTGATTTATTTCTAATTTTTAAAAAAAAGTTGATAAGCTGGATATATTCACAGTAAACCTAAAACGTTGCATATCATTCTGATTATTTACAACTTCAGATAAAAATGATCCATTTTTGCGGATCTAAAATTAATTTTTACACAACTACATTCTTATCTTACAAGTAGCATTGCTATAAATCGCTATGGGTCTGTAAATTAATTTTTTTCTTTCTAAAAGTGTTTCTACATATTTTCCTAGTTCCGACTCCCAAATCTAAAGATTTACAACTTCCAAAGACAAATAAAGAATGTTTAGAACATCCTAAATTTTCAACAGCATAGTTAAATATTTAACTAAAAAAGATCAATTTTCAACCACTTGAAGATAAATTTCAACTAAAAAAATTAATACTTTAACATGCATCTTAAAAAATTTAGTTTTGATGTAAAACAAAAATAAATCAATAAAATAATTAAACTTTCCATCTTACAGATGAATTCTCAATAAAAACTGTAAATTACAGTTAAATTTTTAATTTAAAAATTAATCTTCAAAAAAAGAGATAAATTTTCAACCAAAAGGATGAATCATTAACCAAGAAAATTAATTTTTAACATAAGAGTTCAACTTTCAATCATGTATTTAAATTACCAAACAAAAAGGTACATTCTCAGCCTACAAAATTAATTTTCAATAAAATGCAAAAATATTCAATGAAATAGTTTAACTTCCATATAAAACAAATAAATTTTCAACTAAAACTGAAATAGTTCTATTTTCAATTAAAATTATAAAAAAAAGAATTTTCAACTGAACAGTTTAATGTTTAACCCAAGCTGACTAATAATAAACCAACGACCAAGCAATGACAAAGGAGGTTTTTAACTGCAGTAATGAGTCTTCATCTGTGAAAGCAAAACATTTAGTTAAAAAAATTAATTTTCTACTAAAAAAGTCAATTTTCAAAAAAATAAGTAAATTTTAAACCGAGAAGATAAATTGTTAACTAAAATAATGAATCTTTAATAAAAAAATTAATTTCCAACAAACGAGCTCAACTTTCGATCAATTAGTAGAATTTTCAACCCAAAAGATTAATTTTCAACCAAGAAGATTAATTGCTTTTAAAAAAATACAAATTTTCATCAAAATGCGTGAATTTTTAACTAAGAAGATAAATCTTTAACCAAAAATATGAATTTTTCACAAAATATTTCCATTGTTAAACAAAATAATTTTTAATTAAAAAGATCAATTTTCAATAAAAAATTATTTTTAGACCAAATTTTAATTTTTAGTTTGAAAAATTGGTTTTCAACTTATGACAACTTCCTTGGACCAACAAGGTTTGTTTAAGAAAATTTGGAATTTCAGGGTGGAAGAAAAATCCAAATTTTCCCAAATGGGGCATTTCTATAGGGTTGAAAATGATTGTTTTCAATGTTATTTTTTTTACGAAGTGTATCTTTGTCCCGGAATTCGGCATGACTAGACCATCCTTTTTTATAACTCCCTCAATTTTTCGTGACAACTAGACACATACTTTTTTTTAAGATTTACGAATTTCAAATATCAGTTAAAACTAAATGATTGTTTGTAAAAATAAGTGAGAAAATTTTTACTAAAACTCAGTCTTGAAATTTCAATGTGTACGTAGACAGTCAACAGTCTTTCGGTTGATCTTGAGAATAAACGCATTTATTAGTTAAATTAAAGACAAAATACGTATTTACTAATAAAGACGAATTTTCAACAAAATAGTTTCACATTCAATAAAGTAGTTAAGTTTTTAATCAAAAAAAGACGAATTTTAACAAAATACATCAATTTTTAACAAAAAAGAGAAGACTTAAATTTTTAGTTAAAAAAATTAAATTTTCATAACAAAATTATAATCTTTACGAATAAGTTTATTTTTTTAAACAAAAAAGTGAATTTTTAATATGGTTGTAATGAAAAAGTCAATTTTCAACTAAATATTCAAACAGCAAACTGTTAAAATTTCAAGCTAAACAGACGAATTGTTGAACTTTTAACGATAAATGATAAATTTTTAAAAACGTGATTATTTTCAACTAAAAAGTTAAATTATTACACAAATAGTTTAATTTTCTGAAAAAATGTTGGACTTTCAACACAAAATTATGAATTTTCTACAAAGCCGTTCAAGTTTTAATCCAAAAGTAGGATTTCCCAACGAAAAGGTAGTTTCCAAAGAAATAATTGAATTTTCAACCAAAAAAGGTAATTCGATTTAAAAAATTTGCAGTTTTAACCAAAAAAGATGAAATTTCTGCATAAAAAGATAAATTTAAAAAAAAAGATTAATTTTTATTTAAGAAAGGTTTATTGGTCAAGAAGTAAAGAAAATTCAACGAAATTGATTAAGTTTCACGCTGAAAAGACGAACTTAAAAGAAAGTGTTGAATTTTCAAGCGGATAATATAAAGAAAAAATTTTCTAAACTAATAGTCGCATTTTAAAATACTAAGCAAAAGGATGAATATATTCTACATAAGAGTAGAATTTTAACACAAAAATATTATTTTCTACAGAAAAGTTTATTCTAAGCAAAATAATTAAATTTTTAACTGAAACAGATTAATTTTGTACCAAAAAGTTTCACTTTCAACCAAAAAAGATTAGATTTCAATGGAAAAAAATAATTTTTAAACAAAAAATACGAATTTTTAACAAAATAATGGAATTTTCTACCAAAATAGATTAATTTTCTACAAAAAAGTTTCTTGACCAAAAAGAAATATACAAAGAAAATTGAATTTTAAGCAAAAGGTACACATTTTTAACAAAATAGTCCAATTTTCAACCGAAACATTAATTTTCTACAAAAAAGTTTTACTTCCAATGAAAAAGGATTAAATATTTGCAAAAAGAACCGCATATTTGAAAATAAAATACAATACTTCCACAAAATACATCAGTTTTAAATTACTTTGTTGAATTCTTAACTAAAAACATTTTAGAAAATAGTGATTTTTCAATTAAACATTAAATTTTCAACGATATAGCTTAATTTTTTACCGAACTCTCAAAATTTCGAGACAAAATAATTAATTTTTTACAAAATAGTTAAATTCATCCACGAAAATGATTTTTAAATAAAAATTTGATTTTTTAACCAAATAACTGAATTTTGAAGTGATACAGAATTCAACTAAAAAGTTGAATTATTAACTAAAAAAAGGGCTTTCAGACAAGAATTGTTAAATTTTCAAGACAGAAATATTATTTAAAAAAATCAAGTTATTTTCAAACTAATAGTAAAATTTTTCACAAAATTTTTTTAATTTTCAAGCTAAGTAGAGAAATTTTCTACAAAACAATTGAATTTTTACTATTTATTTTTTTTCTACAAAACAGTTGGAAAACCCAGGTTTTTCTACCAAACTGTTCACATATTATGCAAAAAGACGAATATATTCTATAATTAAAACAGTTGAATTTTAAACACAAATATGTAAATTTTTAACACAGATATACGAAAAATTTTACCTGAAAAAATTTGGAAATACCTGGAAAAGTCCTGGAATTATCAGGAAATTTTTTTCTAGGATTTAAGTAGATACCCAAATAGGGGTTAGTGGAATCACTGATTTCCTTTTTTTTTCAATTCATTGTTTTTCAGAAACTACGTAGACAAATTTTTAAAACTCTATTATGATCAACTAATGAGTCCATGGGACTCGGCAATTCATTGGACGGAATATGTCATCAGATACGGAATGTCTTGGGTCTCCAGCGGCCAAATAGGAATGGCGTCAGGTTGAACTACTGGATGTTTACAGTTTTCTAATATTCGCGTTTCTACTTACTATTTTTCTATTTTTCTGCTTATGATGAAACATTTCTGTATTTAGTTGAATATTTGTATCATTTTGTCCTTTTGATCGTATCAATATTTGTAGTGGTGAATTGTCGCTAATTGTAAAAAATGTGAATATACTTTACGAACTATGTTGGTTCTACTGATAACTTTTCACCTAATGGATTGTTCGCATCGTAGCTGTTTTTGGTGAGATTAGAATATTTTACAAAAACTGCAAATGATTTTGTCTATCAAACTTCACTGTACTTTCACATAATTTTTAAATTTGTTTTGAAAGCTTCTGGACTTTACCGTCCGTAATTAGCCTTCGGGAAAGTTTTTCTGCAATTTTCCTCTCCCTTGACCAAAGCCCTAAAAAATATATGTATATCTATACATACGAGTAATAAAATAGTATAAATAAATTTCGCATTAGGAGATTTGTTCCCTATTTTCAATTTAGGTGCAAATTCGCGTGAAATCATCGTCTGCGCGTAATTTAATAGATATTTCCGTCCGGTTAAGAGGCAGGCGGTACGTATCGCTTTGAAAATCGTTTAAGGCGAAAGCAGTTGGCCGCCCGAGGATTTCGGAGGAAAGCTCTGATTAAATAAAACGTGTCTGATATGGCGGATTTAATTTAGAGAGGACCGACGCATCGAGGAGGGGCTCATCACTTTGCTCTAGGTTTCCGCTGCTTTCCGGAATAAATTGAAAATGATTGCGGAGACGCTCACCAATCGAACACTTCGAATGAATGGATTCTCGGAGGTAATGACAGCCTAGGGGCACCTAAATGCTTTGAAGTTACCCTCGACCTGATGAAATGCGATTTACCACTCGAATCGCACCTGCACCGCGATAGTACATTTCACGATAGTGGGAGTGAAACTTTTTTTTAAAAAAATTAGTCTCCGCCAGTTCCGAAAGTATACTCTTCACGTTTTCTGCTTCTTTACTTTTCTTTTTAATTGCTACTGATATAAACAGAAAAACTATGGTAAAAAGGTTTATCTGTTAAAAGTGGAAAATTTGATTAATAAACGAAGATGCTAAAAATCGAACAATTTTGTACATTTCAGACCTTACTTTTTTTAATGAAAATTTTATGAACATAATATCCTTTTTTGTGTTGATAGCTTTTAACTTTAAATAATTTGGATCAAGTGATTGATTCCAAAATTATCAGGTCTTCTTATTTCCATTTTGTTAAATTTTAAAAAATTTGAATTCTTACCTTATACATAATTTTAAACGCGTCAATTTAAAATCGCTTGAATTTAAATCTTTTATTTAGAATAAGGTAAACGTCTGAGTAATCTTGACCATGGTCTTAGTAATCGTAATGCCAATTTGTTTGCTCTTTATTTAATTTTAAATAATGTGATTTATAGTTGCTATGATAAACTCATAAAAATAAGCGTGTTCTATTATTGAATGTTACTTCGAACATATTTTTTTAACAATATATTCAAAATATAATCAAGTGTCACGATTACTGGGACATTTACCTTCATTAATTGTTGTAATTTCCATTACATATTCTTCAATTCTAAATGATTTATTTTTCAGATGATTAACAATGATTATTAACTGTGGTTAACCATGATCTTAAATAGCCTAATATTCAAACTACTTAATTTGATATTATTCAATTTTAAGGAATTTACATTATGAATAATATTTTTTTTTCGAAAACCAGTTTAATTTTGACATTTTCTAATTAAATCATGAAGGTATTCATTTTTGCTTATTCGATTTTGATCCACTTTTAGAAACATTTTTAAATACGAAAGCCCTAAAAATAAGAAAATTTAAATTTGAGGTATTTTTAAATTAAAAAATGGGATAATCTAATTAGTGAAGAACCTTCTTGTAAGAATCAATCAAAATGTTTTTTTTTATTTTAGACTAAAAAAAATTGAAATGAAAAATGATAATTTTGAAGCTTTTGTACTTAAAACATACAAGCTGTGAATGTGATCCAAGTGCAAATAATCATCGTGTATATAACTACAGGCAGTTTTTAGATAAGAATTGAAAAGTAAAAAATGTTCGTACTAAAAAACTTTTCATAACTCTGAGCATTTTTATGCGAAGCAATCATTCTATTGAATCTTTTTTGTTATTTACAAGACTTTTAATAAAGGCCTTCCTGCAAAATATGCCGTATTTTTACTTTCTCTTCCGGCATATGATATTGTCAACGCGATTTATTTGTCTATGGAATTCTGAAGATTTAAAGAATTCATAGTAATTTTCGAAACATTCTAGGTTAATTCTGAAAATTGTTCAAATTCACCTCCGACAAAACATGCGGAAACAGAAAATGTCCTCCTGCATATAATCCTGTGAATTCTTTTTACGAAAGGAACTTAGCTACTCCTCTCTCCGAAAGAGAAAAATATTCTAGAAGAGAAAATTAAAATCGGTCAAAATGAAAAAATAAAATATTGTAAAATGTGATCAATAAAAGTTAGGAGATTGTGATTCCTCGAGTGGGTTTTAGTATTTCTGTAACCTTTTTTATATAATTGACAAATTCTGTTTCTTATTATTGAAAATTTTTCGACACTAAAAAAAAATTGGTCCTATCTAGAATTGGATGACTAGTCAAGTCTCAAAAACTCATTTTTTCATTATATTTTAATCACTTGAAGGTATTTCAGAGTATTTAAAAGAATGAAGGCTATTTTTTAAAGTTTCAAGGAATTTTTTTAAATTCTGAAGATTCTTCAAGAGCTTTAAAAAGTTTCAAAAGATTTTAAAGGATTTCAAATACTTTAGCGTATTTTAACAGATTTTAAGAAATTTTTAACAGATTTCAAAAATCTGAAGGTATTCCAAAGGTTAAAAAAAAATGTAGGGTATTTTTTATACTTACAAGAAATCTTACGCGCTTCAAAAAGTTTTAAGGGATTTCATAAGATTTTAATTAATTTTTATGGATTTAAATGCTTTTCAGGAATGTAATCTAAATTATATAGGCTTTTTAACATTTTCTTAGAATTACGAGACATTATATGAAATAAATTTATCGGATTCATAAGGTTTAAGGAGAGCTTAAAAGATTGAACATTAAACATTTCCCAGGATCCTATATGTTTTAAGGTAATTTTAATTTTTTAAAATAATTTCACAGATTTTCGGACATTTTAAAACACTGAAAGGACTTTCCAGTTGATTTTATTAATTTTAAGGAATTCAGGAGAATTTAAAACATGTTAGGGTATTTAAAAATTTTTTAAACATTTCCTAAAAGTAATAAAAATTTTAAGGGGTTTCAAAAAATTATGAAGGATTTAAAATATCTAAGGGTATTTTCAACATATTTTAATTGATTGCAGCTATTAAATGGGATTGAAAAAGATTTTAAATATTTTAGGGCATTTTAAAACATTTCAAGGCATTTCAAAAGCTTTAAAATGTTTTAATCTATTCAAAAGATTATAAATAATTTGAAATATTTTAGGAAATTTTAAAATATGCCTAGAAATTTTAAATTTATTTCAATAATTTAAACGGACCTGAAAGAATTTTAAAGGTTTTAAAAATGTTCAGGATGTTTGAAAAAATTCCAAAAAATTAAAAACTATTTTAATAATTCAATGGCATTTTATTTGAATAAAAATATTTAAAAGTATTTTAGAAGTTTTTAATGCATGTTTAAGAGCTTAAAACAGTTTCAAGAGATTACAAAGCTTGGAGAGTATTAAAAAAATTTTTTAGTTTCTTGAAAGATTCCAAATAATTGAAAATAGATTTAGAAATTCAAAGGCATCATAAAAGTTGTAAAAGTTTTTGAATATCGTAGGATATTTAAATGGTTTCAAGGCATTTTCAAAAGGTTTCAAAGTTTCATCGGATTTTAAAAGACATTGAAAGGATTAGAAATATTCTATGTCATTTTAAACGTTTCCAAGTAATTTTTAATACATTTAAATGATTCAAAGGGATCCTGAAGAATTATAAAGGTTTTTTTAAAGTCTTTTAGGGTATGTTAAAAGATTCTAAGGTATTTTCAAAAGCTTCTAAAAGTGCAAAGGGATGTCAAATATTGACGGAATTTTATCAGATTTCCTAAAATTTAAAAAATTTTACGTAACTGTAAAAAATTGCAGGTATTTCAATGAACTTACTAAGATTTTAAGAAGTATCAAAAGGTCTTATAAAATTTCACTAGATTGCATTATATTATAGTGTATTTGAAAAAATTTATTAACAAAAAGTGAGAGATTTTTTAGAGTGTAAAAATTTTTTAAATATTTATCGCAATTTATTTGAATTTATACGTGATTTACTCTGAATGTTTCTACATTTATCAATTCTATTGATTTATTTGAGCTTTAAAAAGATTGCGTTCAATTCAAACTGAAGTCTTTCAAATATAAATTTGAAATCTGATTCAATTAATTAGATCCTTTTGAATTTCCTTAAATCCTTTGAATCGCATTTCAAACTCAATAAATGTAATGAAATTTTTATTTGTTTTAAACTTATTTTCAATTTAACTTGAATTCTGACAAATTTCATTATATTTGCCTGATTTTCCCTGAACTTTTTTAAATTCACTTTAATTCTACTTAAAACAATAAAATTTTTTTTGATTCTCAAAAAATTTATTTGAATACTTTAGAATTTAGCTTGAGTTGTTTAAAAAGCTTCTGACTTTATTCTGAATTTGTTCAAATTAACATTGAATTTTTATAAATGTTGTCGTATTAATTTGAATTCTTTTAAATTCAAAAGAACATTAATCACATCATTATTGCACATTTGTCACTTTTTTATTAGAAATTAGTCGCTGTCGGCTTAGTCAGTTTTTCAGTTTGAATAGTTTATTTTTTCACTTCATAGGGTTTTGTAGTCCTGGGCAGAAACACTTATAGTTTCGGTCGGGTATCATGTCAGCCGATCGTACTTTTTTCCGTGGCGGGGAGTTCAGGGGAAGTAAGGGAAAATGAGTGAAGCAGAAATGAGTAAAGGGAAAGTAGGAGACATAAGAGGAAATGACGGGAGAAAAAGTATGTGAAGTAAGGGCAAATGGGGGGAGGGCAAGTAAGTAAAGTGAGAGAAAATGAAGGGACGGATAGTAGGAAAATTCAGGGAAAACGTGGGGAGGGGAGTAGGGGACGTAAGTGGATAAGAAATAGAGGAAATAAGGGGAGGGCAAGTAGTTAAAATTAGAGGAAATTGGAGATGGTCAAGTAGAGGAAGTCAGGAGTGTCGGGGAAGTGAAGATGAATAAGGAGAGATAAACTAGGGTACGCAGTTCAGGAGAAATGTTGGTTAATGAAGGGAAGTAGGAAGAGGGAAGGGTTTGCTGGAGAAAGGACGAAAGAGCAAAGTGTAAGAGGAAGAAGTTGTGAAGGAGGGCGAAAGATAGAAATAAGAAGGGGGCACTTAGGAAAATGTACAATGAGTAGAGGATAGAAGGTATGGGAGAGGGAGGTTTGAATTACTTAATTAACGTCTTAAGAGCCTTCGAAACCCTTTTTTTGTAAGCACGCCGTTCCTACTGTGGCTGATTTTTTCAATGAAATAATTCTTTGACGTCCCTGAGAATAATGAATTAGAAATTATTAAATTGAAATTTGAAATTAATTTATTGATTTCATAAAAGATTCTTGATTAAAAATGGCACAAGAAATGGCACAGGTAAAATTGTTGCTTGACTGTGAAACTATCTGCGACTCCAATGATAAAACCTTTCTTCGAACTAGTATTACCCTCTGGGAAATTGAAAGCTCTTCATGCCTATTGGTTAGAAGTTCTCTTTCATACGATATATCTTTCAGCCACAAGTTAACTAGACTGTCTGTGCTTCTGGCAAGGCTTCCATTGCATCGAATTACACTAGTTTATCAAAGTCGGGGAAAACTTTCCAGAGGCCTTTGCGATTCATCGGAAGTGCTCATCAGCTCGGTCAAAGGACTGATCAGCAGTATTGGATGTGTATCAAAACTTTTTCTGTTAGTACTAATTTTCTGATCATCAGTAGAGTTATAATTAACTAAAACTAATATAAGAAATATCTTAAGGGATCGCAGTCCCCTAATCCCCCTTTTTCCCTCATTTGTTTCAGAATGTACTATAATCCCTACATTTGAGAATTTTGTCCAATTTTCCCCTTTTTTAAAGCTATTATTATTATCACTTTCTTAGTTTATACCGTAAGAGCTCTAGATAC
>JAUELO010000135.1:14821199-14840203 GCA_032357855.1 Amphibolips quercusostensackenii
CTGACTGTTTACGTTCGGTGGACCTTTCTAGTTACCACCGTCAGTCTCAAAACCGGCTGATTAGTCAGGCTCGGCTGTAGTTCAAAATTAAAATTTAGCACTGCCAAGAAAATCAACTTTATTCTAGTCATAAATAGTAACGAAGCCTCCAAATAACAATTTTAAAGGAATGTTGAAAATTTTGATTTTCGGATACAGAAGGCTGGTTCTGACGAAAAACTTATAGAATAATTTATTAAGGCCTGACACAAAAACTCTGTAAATCTTAGATCTTTCTGTTTATTTCCTTGAGGTCAAAATTCAGATAAAATAAGAAAAAAACAACTTTAGGGGACAGGTCAAGTTCTTAAAAAATAACTACTTGAATTCAAATAATGCAACGCAACGGTGCAGTTCATTAATAACTTGAAATTATCGGAAATCACTTGTGATTCAGACAACACTCTTTCCCCTATTCCCCCTTTTCAAAAAATTATTTTTTCTCTGTTTTCAAGAAAGTTACCTTGTTTCTTTTTTTCGGTTTCTTCGCTCAAATGCGTAATGATTCATCAGAACCCAATGAGAAAATTAGAACATCTTTGCATTAAAGTTCATTTTACATATTTTGAAATTCTACTATTCTATTTCTGATATGAAATTCATTTCGTTCCGTTCAAAGTTTTACTATTTAGATGAAGATTTAATCATTTGGTTAAAAATTCTTCTTTTTTAGTGAAAAATTTAACTATTTGGTTCAAGATTCTTGTATTTTATTGATAATTTCTCTTTTTTAATAAAAAAAATAATCTGAGTTAAATTTTTATCTTTTTTGTTAAAAATGGAACTAATTAGTTTGATATTAAACCATTTTGTGAAAAGTTCGTCTTTTTGAGTTAAAAATTTAACAATTTCGGAGGAAATGTCATTTTTTAAAAATTAAAAATGCAACTGTTTGGTTGGGAATTTATCAGTTTAGGTTATGTTTTTAATTGTTCTAGTGAAGATTAAAATTTTTTATTGAATTTAACTGTTCTTTATTTTAAGTTAAGTCTTCCTTAGTTGAAATATCAACCATTACACTTTTTCTTAAGAATTAACCTTTTTGTTGAAAATTTGAATATTTAGATAAAAATAAGTTTTTTTGTGCAACTTAATTTTTCTGAATTAAAATTTTACTATTCCTTTTCTGATTTTCAAATCTATATTAATTTTTTTGGTTGAACATTATTTTTTTTAGAATTTAACTATCATGTTGTAAATTGATCCAATTTAGATGAATTTAAGTGTTTTCGATTTAGAATCAAATTCTTTTTTGATTCAAAATATAAAGTATGAAATTTTTCATTGAGAATTGTTTTTTTTTTTGTTAAAAAATTTATCTTTTTCATAGAAACTGTTTTGGATTTAAAATTAATTATTTTCTGTAGTTAATTAAACTTTTTTGTCAAGGATGAACTTTATTGCTAACATTTGGTTTGACGTATTAGAAGTCTTATAGTCTTATAGTGATACTAGTGTATTTAAAATCTCTCCAAAATCATGAATACTTCAAGAAACAATTTCTTTTTAATAGATATAAGTTTAAGAATTTTAAATAAAGTTCTTTTAGATATGACAAATTTTTAAATGTTAAAAAAGCAAAGGGAGTCTTTCCTTTAGTTTCAACTAATAGAGAATTTAGCTTGCCTTTATTTATCCACAAAAAAAGTCTTAATATCAATAATAGCATTTCGTACATTATTTTAGATATAATTTTAAATGATTTTTAAGTCAAGTAGAAATTTAAGCTTTGGCAGAGATAACGTTGGATTGACTAAAATAGATTTATTTCAAAGGATTTTTTGTTTCGTGTCGTAATGATACAAAAGTTATTGAAGAAGCTATATCATGTATAATAAAATGTATCACAATTGACTGGTTTTTTAATATTTTGTAAGGATCTCATTGGAAACTGTTATGTAATTTTCCATTTTCTTCTATTTGTCATGTACCAGTTTGCAACATGAGAAATTAGATGTTTCTATTTTTTGTGGATTTCAAATTAAAAAAATATAAAGCAAGATTGATTTTATTGTTTATAAATGCGTAAAAAGCTTTTTCTGTTAGTATCCAGTTAAAATTAACAAATGTTTGTAATAATTTAAATATCGAGTTTCGGCAAGAACTTTGAGTCGTGATCTAACAAAATCAAAACTTCATTTAGCACGACAATTTTTTCACTTTTTTCAAAATAGCGATTATAGCGTATCACGCAAGAAGTCTGCGAATGAGAGACAGCTTAAATTTGTATTTCTTCCAATAGAAGCCACACAAATTTATTTAATAATTATTTATAGGATTTAATCCAAAAAATATCACTTCTATGTACAGAAACTTAAAATTTTTTGACTTTTAAATGTTCCTATTCCTAAAGGTGGAATAATTTCAAATTTTAAATTTTTAGATTTGAAGCCTTTGTAAAATAAAGCGTATTTAACTTATACGTTGCTTCCAGTTAGTAATAAGATATAAATTATTATTTTTAATTTTAAGTCGGCAAATATAAAATGGATCTATTCTTATTTGAGGCGATTCAAATTCAGAATATTGTTGTGTCAAGGAAGTATTGGATGTGTGCATGAATCTAACTTTTTCGTTCTGAAGCAGTGACTTGCAAATACGGAATACTTGTGAAGATGACAAAGGCTTTTTATAGGAGACACAGTATTTCGTACTCATTATTTCAATAATGAGTAATTAACAATTAGTAGTTTACCAATAATAGTTAGTCTAAGTCTTGTCGTCCTGAAAAATTAGGGGACTTGGTAAAAGGTATGGGCAAGTCGTCCCGAATTTTCGGGACGACTAGCCAAGCGTATGAAAAATATTGGACTAGTCATCCCGAATTTTGGGACGACGAGACACTTTGTAGTAATTTATTAAATATTTTGAATAATCAAATAAGCAAATTTTTTACTAACTATTGGTTGCTTACATTCCTTCAATTGATCAAAAATAATTTTATTTTAAATGTATGAAATTTTAATAATATTTATTTTAAAAGATTATCGGGCAACTATGGTTTAAATTCTTATGAAGGCATAAAAATGTTTGTACTCGTTTGTCTGCAATGCAAAAAAATTTTTTTTCAAGCCGGTATTTTTCAGAATAATTAAAATAAATAATTTTTTTTCTTTGACTCTGAGGAGAGGTTTTTTCGCTGTTTCAAGATTCCATGAAGAAAAACGCAGTAAATCTAGAATGAACAAAATAGCGACCGTTTTTCTGAAAACATCTTAGTTTCCTTTTTAAATACGAAAGATGCGATACAAAGTATCAAAAGCAAAACTATTCCTTTCTAAGATATAAAAACAGGTTCATTTTATACTTTTCTACATTTTGAATTAAAAGTTTGTTGATAACGATGTGTAATGCTGGAAATACTAGATTTATCTTTTCGGTCTAAAATTGTAATATTTTGTTAAAATTTGTTTTCTTTTTTTTTTAATTAACTTTTCTTACAGCAATCGTCACTAAATCTGAGGTTTTGTTTAGGGTTTTTCATAGAATTAGATATTTTAAATGAAAAATCTTTACATATTGTGGAAATTGTACAAGTGTTAGGAATTTGAGGTTAAGTGTGAGTTCTGCCACGGAATTAGTTATTGTAGAATAAAAATCATCAAGGTGTAAGAATTTGAGGTTATGTTTGGAATTTTTTTACAAAATTGCATATTTTATCAGGAAACTCATAAATTATTTAGGAAACATTACACGAGTTTTAAGGTTATGATTGATTCCTTTTAGCGAAAATGGATATTTAAGAAGGAAAGCCATAAAGTGTTAATGAAATCTTACATGACGTAAGAATTTAAGGTCATGGATTTTTTTTTAAATGTGAGTCAATATGTTAAAAGAAAGATCATCAATTTTTTTTAACAGCTGACGACTTTAAGGGTTTCATTCAAATATTGACAACAGAAAATAATATTTTAAAAGACAAATAATCTTTTAATGTGTAAAGATATAACAATTAGGTTTAACAATCGAAGGTTATTTTTATACTTTTTAAACAAAAAATTTTAATTTAGGAAAAATTATGGATTGTTTAGATAATTATACTTTAAGGCTTTCTTAACGCTTTAAATAGAAAATTGGAATTTAAAGAAAAACACGACAATTTTTAGGAAAGACAACAAGTTTAAATAATTTGGGCATATGATATTGCTTTTTGACGAAAATAGATATTTCCTAATAAAAATAATAAATTCTTGAGCAAAGCTAAACAACTTTAAGAACTTAAAATTATTTATTTTTTATTATTTAAGATTCTAATTCTGATTTTTTGAAATGGAAAATGATATTTTAGGAATTTCAATAAGTGAAGGAATGGTTATCAAAAGTTTAGTTACTTTTAAGTTCAAAATCTTTTAATTAAAAATCGGAAAGAGTGACGATATCGTTTCGACTTTTTAAGATTGTACTGAAGTAATTGGTACAAATCTTCCGAGCGGTCCCAAACTCAAAAAAATTGTTAGAATGTAAAAAATTATTCGTTCTTCATTAAATTTACTGAAATTTTCGAAAAATGATTTGATCGAAATGAAAATACTGTACAGGTATTTTTCAGTCAGTTGATTCCTAATTTGATATCCTAATTTCTAAAACCAAAATGGCGGCTTTATTGGGAGGTCTAAGCACTCCAAAAAAATGATCTGATCAAAATAAAACTTTCTGTACATGGATTTTTCAAACAGTTGAGTTTAAATTTTCTTACGTCTTACGGAAAATTCCATAACAGTAGACATTTCGAATGATGATATAAATCCATAGACTTTCGTACTGAATAATATAATGCTTTTTTAGGCTTATAACTGAATCAACCTCAGCCCTTCCGAATCGATAATATCCTAATCGCATTATTCACATATTTCCATAAATTAGATACGAGCACTGATCCGGCTGGCAGACATCTTGAATTGTATAATGCAAATTGGGCTGTATAATATAATAAGATGAAAGCTGCAGAATATAATAAAATCAATTTCCTTAGTTATTATCAAACACTGTAATTTAATATTTCCATAATATCATTCCTCGTTTCGCAAAACTAATTTTTTCATACCAGAAAATAAACGCGCAATTATTTTGTTTGCAATAGAAATTTCAGACGAAAATGATGATAACTTAATATTTTTCGTGTAAAATAACCTACTTTCGGTGAAAAATGATGGCCAAATATTCACAAAAAAATGGAATTTTTAAAATCTAATTATTTTTTGTAAAAAGTACTGCTATTTAGTGCAAGACGACAATATAATCTATAATTGCGAAAAAGTTGTGCATTTTCTTTGAAATGTAATGATTTTTCAATAAAAATGTGAATTTTTGACAAAAAAGACACTAGCACAATTCCAAATTTTTCTAGTAAGTAAAGTTTGATATTTAAAACTAATTAAATTCTAGAATCAGCTTAAAATTATAAAGATTCTTATTTGGAAATATAAATTTTTGATGTAAAATGTGAACATAAGCTAATATTTTTTTTAAATTATGAATCTTCTTTGAAAATGAATGATTTTTAAATATAAATTTTATTTTTGGGCAAAAAAAGTAACACGATTCGCAACTGTTCGAAGTTGTAAATTCAATTATTATAATAATAATAATAAGTCATTGAATTCATATTTAATTATTAATTATTAACATTTTTTTAAATTTAATAAGTTTTCATAAAAATACCATTTATTTTGCAAAAAAAAACATTAACATAACATAACATGAAATTGTTAAGACTGAACAATATTCTTTGACATAAAACGATTTTTGACTTCGAATTTCTTGAAAATTAAAAGAAAAAACAAAAATCCAATGATCAAATATATGTGTTAAAAAAAATAGCCAAGAAAAAAAATAAGGAGGTGTATTTAAAGGGTGCCTTCTTTTTCTGCTTGATTAAATTTTATTTCAGTGTTTCAAATTCAAATGAAGACATTCAAGAGTCTATTATCCACATTTGATGATTAGATTCTTGGTTTTTTTCCAAATTTACAAGAATATAAGTAGCTAAAATTGAATGTTGCACGTTTAAGAAGAATTTAAATTTTGCTTCATTCAGAATTCAGTTTCTTATATCTTGATTATTTGTTCTTAAAAATACCAATTTTTGATATAAAACGACAACGTAACCTATAAAACTGTTCAAAAACTGTAAAACTTTGAAACCTAATGATTTGAAAATGTCAATTTTGTGATAAAAAACGCTAACAAAACAGGAAAATGTAAATAATTAAAAAATTTTTTACTTTTGAAATTTAATGATTTTTAATCAATAGCGTTTGTAATTAAATATTTTTTAATTTGGATTATTAGACTATTCATAGCCGTTATGAAATTAAAAATTTCTGAATCATTATTAAAAGGTAAATTTTTCAAATATAAACAATCTACAATCTTCATTTTAAAATTTACTTATATGTGACTTAAAATATGTGTTGAAACAGTTGAGATCTCTAGATACACAAAAAATATTAGCAACTATTTTTCATTTGAGTTTAAGAGTATTGAAGAGTGTAACTTCCGATTTACACTGAAAGTATAATTTATAGTAAGGATTAATTTATAAATCTTGGGCAGAAATTTTTGATTACACTCACAAGCATCACGGTTTAATTATTACTAAAGGCATCCTTCGAGGAAAGAATATATTCTTATATATGAAAAAGACTTAAAACATATACAAATTATTTTTTCAGACAATTTTATTGTTTCTCGGGCTTTTTAATATCGTTCTTATTCTTCCCCTTCTTTGTGAAGAAACTCCCATGCAGTATGTTTTTAATAATGGAAAGGACTTAATTTAAAAAGTGAATAATATTTCTAGAATATATATCTCAATAAAAATGATTCATGTCTGAAAGATTGCAATTAAATTTACACGAGGGTGTCCTTTGGGGGATAAGAATAGATAGAGCGGCAGTCGTATCTTTTGGATGCACCAACTTGCTTGCATGCTAACTGTAATGTATAATGGATTTCCAGGCAGAAACTAGTGTTCATAGATCATGGGCCCTACTTCCGAAAGCGCCTAACCCGGCCTCGACCCTGTGGTCTGATTTATTTTACCTTGATGCGACCTCGTCTCTTCGTGGGTCCATTATCTTCTCGCTGGATTTTCCTATTACTGGCCCTTCGGGGTTTTTGTGCCGTTGGACATTATTCATTAGATAATCAGCTCATGGTACACCTGAAATCAATTACAAACAATCTAATTTAATCTCGTGTAAATGAAGATGAAAAGGAGTTTTGAACAATTACATAAATGTGAGGTAACTAAAATTAGAAGCTTAATATATAGTTAAAAATAATCCATTTTAATTCAATTCACAGTCTAAATGACAATCTAATGATTTATCAGGATTATAATTCCAATTGTTAAAAAAAATACCTGATATTTGCAAAGAAAACAAGTCTTGGACTTAAGTCACTATTGACTCTTCTTGATACTTTTTTCAGATACAAATATTTTGATATTGTTTTGAAAAAACTGAGCTTAATGCTACTATTTTTTAAAATTGATTTTCAATGTGACTATTACTACTTTGACTTTTAAAATATTTTAAAACTTCTACACTAGAATAGCTAAAATAAAATCAAAATATTTCAGTGGATTTCAAAGATCTCAAATATTTCAAGGGATTTCTAAAGATATCACAAAATTTCTAATGATTTTAACAGATTTAAATAGGCTTTAAAGGATTTTAACTGATTTGCAGTATTTAAAGGTATTTTATAGATTTAGGAATTTTAATATTTTACCAGACCTACGCGATTTCATAGGATCTCCAAGGACTTCAAAGATTTAACAAATTCCAATCGATATCAAAGGAATAAAAATATTTAAGGTTTTTCTACAAAATTTAAAAAAAATCTAAGATATTTTGAGAGATTTTGAAAACAATTTAATAATTTAAAGAATTTTAGGGAGTTTTATAGACTTTCTAGAGAACTTTAGGAAACAAATGATATGGAATGCAATTTTAAGGATCTTTTAAGGATTTCGCGAGATTCCACGTAATTTTGTAGGGTGTTTAGAAGATTTTTGGGATTACGCAATCTTATAGCAATTTTAAATTATATTTTATATTTTACATATTGTACGTGATTAAAAAATACTCGCAAGATTTAAGGGAGTTAAAAAATTTCAAACTAATTTGAAGAATATAATTTTTTTAAGATTCTAAGGAATTCTATGAGATTTCAAAGAATTTTATACGGATTTAAAAAATTTACAGGAATTTCACAATACTTAAGAGATTTACAGGATTATAAAAAAAATAAAAAACGTTTAATTTAAGCTTTCAGGGTATTTTGAAAGATTTCAAGAGATCTCAAGGGAAATTATCAGAATGAAAAAATCGTAGAGAATTTCAAAGATTAAATTTTTTTTAAGGAATTTTAAAAGATATTTCGAGCTTCAATACATTTCACGGGATTTCACTTAATTTATTGGAAATACTAGGGATTTTAAGGAATTGTATGAGATTCAACAATACCTATGCGATTTTAAAAGGTCTCCAAGAACTTTAAAGATGATCAAAATTCAAATCAATATCCAAGGATTTGAAACATTTTATGGTATTTTATTATTTTATTAATTTTATTTTAAATTATTGATTGATTTATTAATTAATGTATTAATTTATTCAATTCAATTTTTATTAATTTATCATTTATTTTACTTCAGAGGATTTTTTTAAATTTTGTGGAATTTTACAGAATTTCTAGAGAACTTTACGGAGTATATAGAGTAGAAGAAAAATTGAAAGGACTTTTATGCATTTTAAAAATGTTTTACGGGTTTCATGGGATTTAATAGTGAGTCAGAGGATTTTAAATTTGTATACGTTTTTCAAGCAATTTCGTAGGGCTTTCAAGAATATAGTGTATTTCAAAAGATTCCGTGAAATATCATGAGATTTCAGAGAATTCTGTAGTATTAATAAAAATTTTAAGGAATTTTAATTGTTTTAAGGTATTTTATAGGATGTCTTTAAGTCTCAAAATATTTCAAAGAATTGGAGAAATTTGTACGGCATTCAGAAAAATTTCAAGGGGGTTTTATCAGATTTTATAGGAATTCGAAGGATTTTAAATATTCAATCTTTTTTTTTTTCATTTTAAAAGATATTACTGATTGTAAGATTTTTGTGAAGATTTTACTTGCTTTTTCAAAATAACCAGAGATTTTACAATCTTTAAGAAAAATTTATAAATTTGAGGGCTATCAAAGAATTTCCAAGAGTAGGGTATTTTAAAAGATTCCGAAGAATGTTACTAGGTTTTAAAACTTCACACACCATGCGGGAGATCGAGTTGAAAATGTGGGTAGTTTATAAGAAGGCACAAAAAAAGGATTATCAATTGCTAAATGCTTATAATTACAAAATAAAGCTTAAAAAATTCATTTATCTATCTCATTTCCTGGGGACAGGAGGATGGTGAAAAAATATTCGGTAAAATTATTTTGAGATTAGCATTATATGTCTCATTATTAAAAAAATTTTATAATACTATTTTGCTGCTATTTTTCTGAATATGTACTGCTATTGACGTTTTTTTTAATTTCTTTAACGGGCTTGAGGCCTGTTTTGAGATAACTGTTCTTTGGTCTGACACACACCGGCTTTATCTACTCACAGTAGGTGTCTTACCAAAAATCAGGTGATTGGAAAAAATGTTTTCTATGATTTTAGGAAGTGAAACCATATTATCAGTCATGCCATGTCAAAGAAAAAGCATGTTTTTGTGAAAAGACTTTCAACTTACGAAAAATAAATACTTTAACAACAGTTTTTGTAATTGAGCTTATTCTTACTTTCGCTTCTTATCAATTTTTAAAAAGAGGTTGAATTTTAATTATTTCTGGCTTATTTTCTCAAGAAAAAAATTCCATACAAAAAAAATATTTCTAAAATTGAAGACAGGTAAATAATTTTTTAATTTATTTATTTATTAAAATACATTTCTTTTAATTGTTTGAACGATGCCAGCCATAGAAAAATTTATTTTCAAAATTGAAGAAAGCAGAGTTGTAGAGAATGATTTAAAAAAAAATAAGCCATTATTTATTAAAATTAAAATTTTTTTTTAAATTGATAAAAAGCGATAGTTAAAAAAATGTATTTGCACTGAACATTATCAAAGTAAATTTTCTTAAAAGTTTTAAAATGTTTTTTTCAAAAATAATGTTCTTTGTTTGAATTGACATCATCAGTAATATTATTTTGATTCTTAAAATCAAAGAAAAATTATTTTTCTTGTGTATCTGATTTTTTGCGCGAAAACTACCTTGAATTTCTCCATATTTCATTTCTGATTGATGAAAGAAAATATAATTATAAGTATCCTTTCAGGAATCTAATCTTTTAATTCAAGATTGATACAGAATCCGAGCATAAACCAAGTTTATAAAAATACCTTACAAAGTTTGGTGGAAAAAAAACGTCTTGGCTTCATCTTTGATCATTAATGCTCAGCTGTCTTCCTTCGAACCTCATTACCAGAAAACTCTTGGAGACACTTTTTTGGTGAAAGGAAAATAATAATTTATCTTTACCAGCTGTAGTATCAAAATACCAGGTTAGGGCCAAACAGAGAAAAAAAAAGTGAAAAGTATTAAGCAAGAAAAAGGAAGAGAAAAACGATAAGGACACTAGGGGTGAACCTGATTTCTGATCACAATTATGGAGACGGATTCAATAACCGCCTATGAATTTTTATCGCCAAACGGAGTTATCCTCTAGAGACTTTTCAAAAAAGTTATAGAATTTAGTTTAAAAAATATACATGCAGAGTTGCTAGAAATCAGGGAATTCCAGAAAGCCAGGGACAGTCAGAAATTAAAAATTGGGCAAGGAAAGTCAGAGACTGTCGGAGAATTAAAAAAAAGTAAAGTTAAAAGTTATAATATCATTTTAAAAATAATTTCACAATTTTATTGAAAAGTCATTCTCTTTGCTCAAAAACTTAAATGAGTTGTCCAAAATTCAACTTCTTGTATTAAAAATTTGTCTTTTCTGGTAGAAATTACATCTTTTATGGTTAAGAATCACAACTGCTTGGGTAAAAATTAATTTTGTTTTTGTATGAAGATTACACTATTGTAAACATTTTTTCTATTTATTCATCTTGCTTGGTTGAAAATTACTGTATTTTCAAAAAAATGGTATTGTGCCGTAAAATATTATTCTTCTTGGTTAGAAATTTTAATATTAGGTTGAAAATTCCTTTAAAAATTTCTATATTAGATTGAAAGTTCATGTGATTTGTTAAAAATAATTCTTTTCGGGCAAAAAATTAATATTTTTTAACAAAAATCTATCTTTTTGAGTAAAATTCATTTCCTTGGTAGAAAATTATTTTTTTGGTATTAATACTCAATTGCTTTTACCTGAGAATTTAACTATTCTACTTTTTGTCAAAAATTAATGTTTTAGAATAAATTTAATCTTCTCGTTCAGAAATTGATCTTTTTCATTAAAAAATTTTAATATTTAGTTGAAATTCAACTTAATTTCAGTGAAAATTGATGTTTTTGCTAAAAATTTAACTGTTTCCTTCTAAGTTAACAATTGATCTTTTTTAAGTGTAAAATTCAACTATTTTGTTAAAAATTCATCCTTTTTGATAAAAAAGTAATTGCATTATTTGCAACTTTTTTTTTTATCAAAAATTTATTTCTTCGTGTGAAGACTTTTTTTGGTTCAAAATTTATTTTTCCAAACGAAAATTCAAATATTATGTTTTTGGCTGAAAGTGTTTTTAGTTGAAAATTTATGTCTTTTTTTTAACGGTTTTTTTTGCGCTGTGCATCCAAACTTTTTCTTAAAAATTCTTATCTTTAGGTTAAAAACTCAACTATTCTGCAAGAAATTTGTCATTTTAGTACAAAAAATTTACATTTGAATGTGATTTTGTTTTCTTTATGGACTGAAAACTCTCTCTTGGTTAAGAATTCAACTCTTTTCTTAAAAATTCCTCATTCGGTTTGAAAACCACTCTATTTTAATTGAAAATTTAACTTTTTATTAAGAAATTCGTACTTTTCATTTAACCTAACTGTTTCTGATTAAAAATTAAAACATTTTTATGTGAAAGTATCAGCTGTTACACATTTTTTCAAATACTTTTTTTTATAGATGATAGAACATTGTGGTTTTTGCGTAGCAAAAACAAAAATTTAGATCGGTCAGTGAAAATAAAAAACTGGTCAAAGTAAAGTAAAGGAATTGTTGTTTCTCTAGATACAACATTTTAAGCTTTTCCCGTTTTCGAAGTTAGCCCAAACAATCCGTTGTGAGAAAACAAATTGTTTTTTTTTTTAATTCAACTCACCATAACTAACCTAATTCTTGCAATATTCTTATAAAATTTGCAGGAAATATTCTTCATGATATTCTAGGTAGTTATAGTGTCCGTCCCCTCTATTGACCATTTTCCTAATAAATATCCACAAAGAAAATTTAGTAAATGAGATCAGTTTTTAGTTTAAATACTAAGATGTAAAAAATGCGTTCATTAGTATTTTAATATTTTTTGAAAATAAAATTATCTGAATTGAATAGTAATCGCGAAATGATCCGTCACACAATAGTGGATCGCATCCATAAAATAATTAAAGTTATTTACAAGATAAAGTCTGCCACGATTCATGTCCTCCTTGCAAAAAAAACTGTTGTACTTAAAGGTTTATGGACGTTTTACGACAGGAAAATCGGAATCGCTCCCAAGTGCACCCATTACCTACGATTTCCTACTTTCTCGAGGAGCGTAAAAACCGTAACTTAACGAAATCTGTACTTTTTGAAGGACAAATATAATTGTCATCAGAAAACCCAAACTGGATTATCATTAGCAGTAATCTAGGTACAGAAAGTGATATAACATTTATAACATTTGAAATTTAATAATTAATTTCGCTGCCAGCTTTTAATTTATCTACAACTACTGTTAATTTAAGTTTTTATCGTTGTATCTACAAAATATTTAATTTTTCTTGCAAATACAGATCTTAAATTATCTACTCTGATACAAGAATAGAACCTAATTTTATTAGATAATAAAAATTATTTATTGCTGTTAACTCTTTAGTACCGAGGAGTTGATCGTTCGAATTTTAAGTGTATACCCAATACTAACATTACAGAGATTTCTAAAGATTTCACATATTTGCAGAAAGTGTCAGCAGATATCAAGGAGTTTTGTAAAGTTAAAAAATTTTTTTTAAAGATAACGAGGAATTACGAAGGAATTTGAATTGATTTTAGACTGATTTAAGAAATTTTAAAGAAGTTATGAGGTTTTAAGCGAATATAAATAATTGCAATATATTTCAAAGACTTTACAGATTATCCATGAAATTTCATGGATGTAGGAATATTGTAAAGAATTTAAAAAAAATTCAAAAAGATTTGACACGTTTGTCATGGTGTATAAAATATTTCAGGGTATATCACAAGAATTCGTAAAGCTTTAAATAAATTGCAAAAAATTTTAAATAATTTTGAAGTACTTTTAAAAGAATTAACGGATATTGAAAGCATTTATGAATGTTCTACTACAATTCTGAAATGATTGCTAGTATCTTTAAAATATTTTAAGGGATTTAACAGATTTTTATATGATTTCAACTGTTACAAAAATATTTCAAAAGATTTTTATATTTTTCTAGATATAATGTCCTATGAAGGTTTGGTAAAATATTTTACAGTATATTCATGGATTTTAACTAATTCTAGAAGACTTCAAGGGATCTTGAGAGATTTCTAGTAATACCAAAGCCTTTAAAAGATTTAAAGTATTTTAAAATATTTTAATGGATTTCGCCAAATTCAATAAATAATATGTATTTATATAATTACAATATTTCCAAATATATAAAGAGGTTTTGCAAGATTACAAGTCATTGCTAACAATTTTGAGGAATTTTGTAGGATTAATAGAGTTCGCAAAATATTAACAAATTTTCCAATAAATTTCTGAGGATTTCAAGTAATTTGAACAGGTTTGAGTAATTATTTTCACCTGTTTCTTGTTTCTTTTTAAAGTTTCAATATTTCCCCTTTTTTGGAGAAATTTCTCCTTTTTCCTGTTTTAAAGATACTTCATTAATTTTTTTAAACTTACGTACTTCGATAACGCTCGCAAAAAAAACAAATTTTTTACATGTATAGCAATATTCCTGTGAAAATATTTTTTGCCCTGCCTAAATGACCTTGAAATATAGAAAAGTCACAAAAAGTCGACCTTTTTTCATTTTTTCAGTGTTATATCAATTTATTCGACTACTTGCCTATTAAATGTATGATATATGTTATTGGTCGTGTATTTACAATATATTGCAACAATAAGACATAAAAAAGATTTCCATTAAAGTAATTTTGATTAACATTTACATACAAGAAAATATTTTAGAGTGACATATTTTTTTTTTTATTTAAAGATAAAATAAAGTTTTAGTCTCTGAATAAAAGAAAAATGTTTTTGAATATAGCTGAATTTTTGTCTACGTAGTGAAAAATTTATTTTTAAATTTTTTTATTTTGCCTAAGTGTCCTTAATACTTATTCTTAAAATTTCTTAATACGTGTACTACTATACAGACAGAAATAGCGTACAATAGATAATATTTTCTCTCTTAATTTAGATACCTCAAATTTTTTGTATTGTGAAATGAAAATCAATATAATCTTCTTCATAGATTATTGTTGAAATACATTGGAAATACATGTCTGATAACATTTATTACACATTCCATGGCAAAACCGTCGAGAATAACCTTAACCGAATAAAATTTGTTATTAATACGTATTAGCATAGTTACACGTGCAATCAACAGTGATACTTTCAAACCAGGTCAATATTTTTCGGATGTCTAAAAAATTGATGCTGTCCTCTCGTCGGTGAAAGGATTGCTCAAGGAGGGAGGGAGGAGAAAAAATGGCAGAAGGTCGGGAAAAAAGGAATTGCGAGACAAGGCATGCAGTCATGCGTCGAGCCGTTCAATGCCTGCTGGGGGTTTTTCTGGCTAGCTGGAGGATGAAGGTGGACTCTTTGGACGTTTCCGCTAATTAAAGCTTTTCAAACAAAAAGAAAAGAAACAGAGAAAAGAAAAGGCAGTGAGGTTCAGCGTGAGGAATTCATGGTGGGCAAAAATCTTTTTATTAAAAACAGCCTTTTTCTTGTATCTCGGCGCACCGCTGGTCGCCTGGCCACGCTCTTCGGATGGGCCATGCAGGCCTTCTGGTGGCCGTAGAAGTGGGCGTTGGGGCACCCGTCCCTCTCAACCCTTGGGTGAAGTCCTTCCGCTGACTGGCACACGAGTTCCCGGTAGTAGTCTCGCCTTTTTAAAAAGACGGCTATCGTTGGGCCCTTCTTCTTCAGGTCGATATCCTCTAGGCGTTTTTGTGTAGAAGAAACGTATCCATCCAGGATATGTTGTGCATTTACAAACATATAAGTGTCGGTCTTTAGGCTCAGGACGGTGGCTTAGTGTTAAAAAGAAGCCACCAAGATCAGAGTCTTTCTATCCTTTGAATGTTGAGCCGCCTTCTCACGGCGTCGCTCTAATGCCCTACTAGGCGATTCTCGCTCTAGCAGTAGTGAAAGAGGAAAACGGCTTAGCGGCGTCAGACGAGCCGTGGACGTCGTCGCCTCTTAGCGACCCCGTACGATGACCGGCCGCACCACCTAATGGGCAAACGTTGTCGTCTCCGGACTGTGGTGCACCCCTGGCTGTGGCCGTAGACCGACCGGAAGGTTAGTAGTCCCTCCCACCGGCGGAGAATTTCTCTTTGTCTAGGATAAAATTCCATCCAAATGATCGTCTATGGACTGCCAGAACGCCGCTGATTTAACGAGAGAATGGGGCTGGATCGACAGTTCTGTCCCTTTTGCTCGGGATACAACCTCTCTGACCGATGACTAGCGGTCTGACGCACAGTGTGACGAAAATCACGACTTTGGACAAATTGATTTTCCGACTACAGTTTCCATCCGATTCAAAGGGTTTTGAAAAAATAAAAGCTAATGAAAATTCGCATAATCTTATTAGAGCATATATTCAAATTAAGGCTCAATTTTTTTTATTTTTTAACAGAAATAAAAAAAAAATTTTGTTGACAAAACCCTTTTTAACGAACTCACTTCTCAGACTTGATAATTAAAGATCAAAAGAGAATAGGAGATAATGCAATAAATCTGTGTTAGTGTCGATGCGACTTGTCTTTCTTGCGTTATTCATTTTGCATCTCCTAAAATCTTTATTTTTGGCTACCTGAGCCTCTTTTGATAATCGTCTGATTAGAATGACAAGGGAGTCTATAATTTTTGCTCCATAAATCAACAATTTGTATAGTGATGCAGGCATGAAATACCAATTGCATTTCTGAACGAGCAGGTTAGCCGCTCCAAGAGCATGTTTGTGGAATTTCTTGGTGTCAATGCCTCTACCAGATGCTAGGACTTGTAAGACTATGTACATATTCTTTAGGATTTCTTTTTTGAAACCGGCAATTTCGATAATAATGTTATAATTTTCAAAGAATTCACTGGCTGTAATCCAATGGTTGTGGAGAACCATCACCTTGTTTCGGAGTATCCACATTCAAGCCAAGTCGTCCACTAATTTCTTTCTTGATATACTCCTTTTTTGAATGGCAAACCTTCTTTTGTTCCTTGGTTTTGCATGCCTACACTTCAGTTGGTAATCGATAACTGACGTTCAAAACGTATTCCATTTGGCGAATCTATTGATGTGAGACTTGCAACCCTAGTTTGAACGCCGCTTTATTTTCCGCTCTTTCTAACACTTTCTGTATATTATTCATCTCGCTTGGTTTCAATCTGCATATAATACAATTAGCAGCAGAAAAAGAACCGGTGATATGTTGGCATACTTTTCTATCTATCATTGTCCTGATTAGTTCATGCTCCAGATAATATGTCGTTTTGTCAGTTTTGGTCTTGCTTTGCTTTAATTTTTTCATTTGTTTGTGAATGTTTCCGAATTCGAGTAGAATTTTTTCTTTGAATTCTTCGGCATACTGAAACGTTATTGGCAAGCAATTTTTCGGTAAACAAGGTCGGAAGTTTTCCCAAATCATTAAAATTAACGGATCGTCGAAACATTGAAAGCGGTAAGGAAACAAAAACCAAAAAAAGCTTTCATCTTAATTTTCATAATCTTCAAATAGCTGTTTATAAGGATTGAGTCCGGAAGTTCCATCACCACTAAATTTTAATGCCATTTTCAAATGTCTTTTACATTAAGGTGGTTCAACATCCTCACGTTTCAACAGTCCAGCAGCAGCATGATCCAAAAGGTCTTTTAGTTGAATAGTAGTCCCTGCTTTAGTGACTTTTATAGCAGAACTTCTTGGATAGCAATCATTCTTTGCATCTACAATGCAGCTGTAAGGAGGTAGAATGTTCACATTTTTGTCTCTAGAGCGATTTCTCAAAAGTTGATATTTAATTTTCATTGATTAATCAATCGCAGTTTTGTTGTTCAGTGTTCGCAAATTATCAAATAGATCAGTTTCACCTTCTGACACGGACTGTTTAACTGACTCAATTCTCCTTTTTTTCGTTTTATCAGAGCATTTATTAAGACTCCTTGTTCTACAAAGAGTGGATGAGGATGTCTCTCATAAAAAAAAAATTCCGAATTCAACCAAGTTTTATTTTGCAGGAAAAATTTTTTATTGCGCGCCTTCTGTTTACCTACACTTTTTGCCTATTTTTTCGTGAATATTGGCATGAAATATCGAGAAAGTTTGAAACGAGCTAATTCTCTCGAATTTTTAAGAAGATCGCACTTTTCCTGTAGATGATTTAAGAAAAATCCTACAGTTTTAGAACTCGAAGTGATGAGAACACAGCTCAACTCCTGATTTCTGAGCTTAAGAAACTCCATGATTGTAATATCCAAGAAAACTTGGTGAGAAAAAAAATAATAAGAACAAAAAAAGACAAACAAATAAAAAAGGAAAAAAACACACATGAACACAAGAAAATACAAGGAAATTAAGCAAAAATGTATAAAAAAGAATGTTAAGGAACTAATTGATAATTGTATTGGATGTGGGTTTCAAGAAAGGTGAAAATACGATTAGACAGATTGATAAAATGTCACTGTATTCGGACTGTTGTAAGTGGTTGAGGGGATCTAAGATAATGTAACATGCATTTAAATACAATTGAAGTTTATTAGAAAAAATATATAGAAAAGTATTAGAGAACCTGAGTTGCTCGCTTGCTCGCCACAGCTCAAATGGTACAGTTGTCCGGGTTCTTCGCTACCCGCACTCGTGTCTTCCTGCTCGGAAGGGGAGAGAGCCCACACGAAGGCGAAGCCACTCATTAGACTACGAGCACGAACTAGATTTTTCCGGTTAAGTGCGAGCTTGAACTGAAATTTTCTGTTCAAGTGCGAGTTTGAACTAGATTTTTTTGGTTGAGTATTAGCTTAAACTAGATTTTCTTGGACAAACTGTGTATTTGTTTATGACGTTTGTTTAAATAATTAATAATTGGTATCGGATGATCAAAAATAATGAATGGGTATCATCAATTGGTAATCTGCAGTTGATTCTGGGTGGAAAACGCTATTCATTCCATGACGAATAGAAAAGATAAGTAATTGTTTATGAAATTGTGTATAACAATGGCAGTTGTTATTATTTATCCAAATCCCTTAAAGTTATTTGAAAATCAGTCATTAACAAATTAATGAATCCAAAAAACGGACTTTGCGTGACGAAAAATATCCAAATAATGCAATTGTTAACTAACATCGTTTGAAAAATTGCAAATTGTTATTATATGAGCAAATATGATAACCAAGTTCAATTTACTGCTTTTCACGTTATCAAGATTTATACATGGTCAAACAAACAGAGCAGCAGACTTATGCGCAATCTCTAGTTAGCCATCTCAAACTTGTTATGGTCTACACTGCCCAGCTTTTGTCTCAATCAATTAGA
>JAUELO010000135.1:14948594-14960695 GCA_032357855.1 Amphibolips quercusostensackenii
TTAATCCTCGACCAAACGGTTGCATTTCTATCTGAAAAGATGAGCTTTTTACAAATGAGTTGAATTTTCCACCATGTAGATAAATTTTCAAACTAAAAGATAGATTTTTAATGCAGAAGATTACATTTTTCCCAAAAAAAGATAAATTAAAAACAATATATATATATATATATATATATATATATACATATATATAATTTTTCAACAAAATTGTTGAATTTTCTACCAAGGAAATTAATTTTTATCCAGAAAAGACGATTTTTAAAACAAAATACATACAATTTCAACTAATTAGTTTAATTTTCAACCAAGAAGATTAATTTTTCACCAAAAAGATGAATTGTCACTAAATAGCATAAATTATCAACTAAATAGTTTAAAAAGTGTTTTCGTTGAATTGTCAAGTCAAAAGACGAATTTTCAATAAAATAATTGAATTTTTAGTAAAACAATGAATTTTCACACAAAAGAAAACTTAAAAAAAAATACATTTTAAGAAAGATGTTTAACTTTCAAAGGAGGACTTAAATTTTCAACATAACAAGATTCATTTTCAACAAGAATGAATAATCTGATATTTCAGCAACGAAAAAAGATTTTTAATGAAAATCAAAAATTTTGTTCAACCAACAGTAACAAACTTCTAACAAAATACTGGATCCTTAGCTGAAACAGTTCATTTTTTACCCAATTGGTACATTTTCAACAACAAACTTCAATTTTCTACCAAAAAAGACGACTTTTCAACCAAATATATAAATTTTCAACAAAACAGTGAAATTTCCAAGCCTAAAATACAAATTTTTTACAGAACAGTTCAATTTTTGACAAAAAAGTCGATTTTTAACCGAAAGAGAATAATTTTTAACTAGACAGTTGCATTTTTAACCAAAAAGGATGAAATTTTTACAGAAAAAGATTAAATTTATATCGAAGGAGATGAATGTTTAACAAAATAATTGAATTTTCAACCAAAAATAAATTTGCTTCTTAAGGAAAAATTTTGTAATCAAATTGTTGCATTTTCAAGCCAAAAAGACCAATTTTTAGCAAATTAGTTAAATTTTCTAACAGAAAGTATGACTTTTAGTCAAAATTGTTATATTGAAAAAAAATATTCAATTTTCAACCAAATAATACATTTTTCAAAAATAACCGACAAATTCTTAACTAAAAATCAAATAGTACACATTTCAACTAAAAAGAATGAACTTTCAGAAGAAAAATAGTTGAATTTTGTTTTTGATTTATACTAACTTAGTTCTCCTTCAAGTGGAAAAACGAAAAAGATATTAAAATAGAAAAAGGTCTGTGAAATCTGGGATAAATTAAAAGGAAATTCGAAAATTTATAGACTAAAAAGTATTTAAATTAAAAAAATTTTCTGAATTTTTATGATAAACGTTAAATGTTTCCAATTCATCAGTATTAATTTTGCAAGTAAAATTTTAATGGTGGATGTTTAAAAAGTATAATTACCAATTATAAAATTTAAAAATTTACAATTGATTTGAATTTACTCAAAATAAAAAAAAAATTAAAGGACTCTAGTATAAAAAAAAGTTTTCATATTACAATACTTGGTAATAAAAAATTTTTAAGTTTCAAATAAGATTCGAATTCATTATTCAAATTCAAAAAATTTAATTTTAAATTATGAAAATTTGAAAGACTATTAATTAGAAATAATACAATTTCATCTTCTTTCTAGAACAGATTGAAAAATTTTTTTAATTTAATTTTGAAATTGTTTAACTTTCTTCAATTTCAAATTACTCTATTTTGAACGATTTTCACGGTTCCGTTGAAATTAGGTTAACTCAAGGTTGCGAGCATCAAGATTTTTTTTTGTTGCTAGTTTTGTATCCGAAACGCCTTACAACTATTTTCCGATAAATAACAAAATATTCATGAAGCGGTTTAAAAGAAAAACATTTACTAATTTAAAAAATCGAAATACCCAGTGTTTCTGGAAAACGAAGCAAAATATAAAAGAGGTTAAAAGGTCAAAATTTTGATTTTCCTAATTCAAAATAGATTTTTTTTACAAATGGCTTGTCAAAGATTCTGTTTTTTATCAAAAAATAATTTGAAGACATATCACATACAAAATCAAGTAAATTACTTTGAGTCTTCGCACCTTCGGACTTAATTTATTTTGACAGAACCACGTTCTGTCTAGAAATGATACAATTTTTGAAAATGTTAATTAATCCAAAATTGTTGTAACTGAAACGTTTTCGATTCAAAATCGTTCTACATTTTTATTTATTTTTCAAACGCTTACGATTTAAAGTCATTAATTATTATTATGGTCATGTTAATAATAAATTTTTGAATTAACCTATCCATATTAAAAAAATGTTATTAGTTATTCGTTTTTCCTTTTGCTGTTCCGCTCTTTTTATGCGACAATCGAGAGGGAAAAAAGCGCTTGAAACAAAAGCACCTTCCCCCTCGACGATTTGAGAGAAGATGCAAGGATGAAGGTGCCTGGGAGGGCACCCATTATCATAATTTCATTCAGTGGCGAAAAATCAGTCGCTTGTCCCGCGATTACGGGGCAAAGTCTCTCAACACAATGGAGACCGTTCAGCCATTGTCTCATTTTACCCATTCCACTCTTTACCCTATTAGGACACCGCCAATAGCTATTTTCGCTCATATCTTCACATTACATATTTTACGTTGAATTTCTCTAAGTTTAATGCTTTATACAAAATTATCTGAAAAAATTTTACAAAAATAGCGGGTCTACTAATCTGCGAAACCTAAAAATGTCAAAGAATTTTCTTATCCAGGCAATGTCAGGGAAGAGTCAGGAAAATTTTTCGAGCGTGCTTCAATTTTTTTTCTGGCAGAAAATCAGGGGAAAATAAAAATTAGGAAAAATGAATGTTATTTTTTCAGTCATTTTTCAGTAATTTTTTTTCAAATAAAGTCAATTTAAGTTACTTTTTAGTCATTTTTTCAAGAAAAGGTCACTATAGTTACTTTTTTAATATAAAGATCACTTTAATAATTTTTCTTTTAATAAATTGTAACAGAAAACCCAAGGCTTAGCTAATATTGAATTCAGGTCTATACCTATCTCGGCGTTTTTTCGAATTATTTTTTAATGTTTTAGCGTATTTTTTAAACTTGTGATGATTTATTAAAAGATTTAACTAATTTGAAGAAATTTCAAAGTATTTGGAAGATTTTAAAGAATTTGTGAAAATTCCAATAAATTTTCCGGAGCTTTTGAAAGTTTCAAAGGACTTCTAAATGTTTGAAAGGATTTGAAGTATTTCAGGATATTTCTAAAGATGCCAAAGAATTTTTAAAAACTCTCAATAATTCTAAGAAATTTCAAAAGATTTCATGATATTTTAAAGTATTTTGAATATTTTAGGGTCTTTTAAAATATCCCAAGCCATTTTTGAGAGTTTTAAAAAGTTTCCAGGACTTTTAAAAATATTTCAAAGGATTCGAAATATTTTCGGATATTTTTAAAGATTCCAGGCACTTTCAAGAGATTTAGACATTTTCAAGGATTTATATGGATTTTTATTATTGTGAGGGATTTAAAAATTTTTTTTATGGACTTTTAATTACTTTCCTAGAATTGTGGAGATATAAAACAATTTTACAGGACCTACAAAGTGGTAATATATTTTGAAAAATTCCAAAAGATTTGATGAGATTACCGAGGATTTCAATAATTTTAAGGGATTCTAAAGGTACTCAAGATATTTTAATAAGAGTTAGGAAATATAATTAAGTTTCATAGAATTTGACCGCATTTTTTAATGTTTAAATAGATTTCAAAGAATTTGTTGACAAGAATAGAGGGAATCAAATTCATTTGGAATATACACTGAATTCTTTTGAATTCTCTGGAATTATCTTGAATGTCTTTAATTTACTTGAATTCTTCTAAATTTACTCAATTCTATTCAATTCAATAAAGTTTATTGTAATTTTGTTTAGTTGATTCAAAATTAAATAAATAAATTATTATTATTTTACTTTTTTCTTAATTGGGAAAATCGAATTTCTAGTACCACACTAGATTTACACTTAAAAAATCAAACTTTTCAAAAAATAATTTTCACAAATCTTTTAGAAACGTGTTTCATTGAAAATATTATTATGTTAAATATTAAGTGAATTTAAAGTACCTATAAGAAAATAATAAAAGGAAAACCCTGTGTTAATTACCTATCAAAATCATGAAATTTTGCAAACTGACAAAATAAATAAATTATGTTTTATTCTTATCAATTTTTAAAATTATTTAACAGCAATAATACGTGTATATTCATGAATATTTTGTTATCTCAAAATTTTTAAAAGCTTATACCATTAAGAAATTATTTGCCCTTTTATAAAGTTACTTTCATGAATAAAAGAACATCGTCATTTAATTCTGCATACATAAAAAACTATTCCTTCACATTAGGATAGTTATAAGAAATAAAAAAACATCATTTATAATAAACTCGCATAAGTTTTGTATAATCATTCATATATATATTTTTTTTATTTTTCAACAACAAATGGGTACGTAAAGTTGTTATTCTACTATAATGTAATGCTTTCAAGGGTTGTATGGTCAGCATTGCTTCAAAAATGCGATAAATAATTATAATTGTATGACTTAGTATTAAGAAAAATAATACCGGGAAAAACCCTGGAATTATCCTGGAATTTTTTGCAGTAACTGAGTGGACACCCTGAAAAAATATTTAATATTTATTCATTTTCAGTGTTTTATTGACACTCTTTTTTATTCCTTTATATACACTTTATAGTATTTTAAACAAACAGTTGTGTAAATTTGACGAAATTTTATTTTATCAAAACGTCAGAAAATTGCTTGCAGGTAAATTCCGTGAATAAAATATAAAAATGATCGAAAAAAGCTTGACGCTCTGATGCTAAAGGGAAAGCTTAAAAGAAAAAGCCAGAGCGTTTACTTGGCATTGAGTCTTGCGCTGCACTCCTTTTCAACTCCTTTTCGCTCTTCCTTCTTTCCTTCCTTCCCTTTTTCCCGAATCCAGAGATCCTGACTCCGCCCGCGGCATTTGCCGCCACTTGATTTGAACCCGATTTGCCATACCAACCCATGCAAGCCTCCGGATATTTGCTTGGTTTACTCAAATTTCTCGATTGAAGCACTCGGAGATGTTCTTCCTGCGAAACCTACAAATAACTTAGAAGCTTCTTTATTCAGCTAAGGGATTTGAATTCAACAGCTGACGCGCGAGAACCTTGAATTTATATTGAATAGTAACTTGATTAATTTTGATCTCTCTCTAACTTTTTTTATTTGAAATTTCCTCATAATGTTCAGTAAAATCTTATCCTAAAAGGTGCTACAGCGATATGTCTCAGAAACCTTATGTTGACTGTTGTTAAAGACATTTTTGTCTTTTTATCACAAATTTATAAAAATGAAATTATTATCTGAAAAAAAATTTACCTTTTCCCGATTTTATTAGCGTTTCTTACTGGAAATAGATGTTTTTAAATAAAAATTATTTTATTTTAAGGATTCATCATTTTTAAACAATTTCTGGTTACTTTAACGTTTTGCACAAAAAATAGGTATGTTGAAACAAAAATTATTACCTATGGTGTAAGAAATATTTGCAATTTTTGACCATTTTGAGGTTATATCAACGTTTTTCACAGAAAATCGATTATGTTGAATATTTTAAACAAAAATCGTTAGATATAGAAGACAATTCACAATTCTTCACAATTTCTTTTTATGTTATGTTATTGTCTTTCGTCCAAAATTTTAGTATTTTTAATAGAAAGCATGTAGGCTTTAGAGATTATTTACAATTTGTCAACAGCTTTTGTTATGCCAGTGTGTTTTACCTGCAATTAGTATTTTAAAACAAAAATCATTATATTTAAATCTGATAATACAAGCCGCAAAAATTTTGGAATGCGTTTGTTGTTTTGGTCGGTACTTTCATTTTTATTAAAAAATTGTTTGTCAAAAAAGATTTATAATTTTTTTAAAGAATTTTGTTTGGCTTGGCGTTTTTGCATCGAAAATTGGTATTTTTAACAAAACTTATTACAAGTTGAACAAGATTTAGAATCTTTCAACTATTTGGATTTATGTGCCTTTAGTCGGAAAAATTTGTTTTTAATTTGCAAATAACATACTTTTTTAAGAGAATTTACAACGCTCAATTTTCAATGCATTTCAGTTTTAACCTTTTTTTACATTTGAATTCTTACGCAGTTTCTACTTAGTAAAATAATTATTAATGCAAGTTAACAAACATACTTGTTGAAAAAATTAATTATTGCTTATAACTATCTTCACTCAGATAAGTGCCTAGAGGTTGCGTTTTTTTAAACTCTTTAAGTTTTTGTCCAGGTATCACTTATTGAGATGCTAATTGAAGCAGGGTAACAAAGCTAATTGTGTAAACATTCATTATGGTTTATAGCTATCATCTATTAGAAAAAAGCTACAAAGTTGCAGATTTTATTAAAATTTAAAGCTTTTCTCTGACTTTTCAATTAGGAACGTACAATAATTATTTATATTAATTTCAGAAAAAATGTCAGCAAAAGTTTAAGCATATTTGAAAAATATTTGGAATATTTGTTTTAAATAAGAAATTTTGATTCACAAAAAAAAGAGATTGTTAAAAATATGATTTTCTCTAATATTTATTTATTATTTGTTCAAAACTAAGAAGGCAAAGCGAAGTCAAATATTTAAAAAATTGCAACTTTCTAGCACTTATTTAAGAAAAGATATCTATAAACAAT
Source organism: Amphibolips quercusostensackenii (assembly GCA_032357855.1). NCBI lineage: Eukaryota > Metazoa > Arthropoda > Insecta > Hymenoptera > Cynipidae > Amphibolips > Amphibolips quercusostensackenii. The sequence continues at coordinate 14,955,381 of JAUELO010000135.1, forward strand.
AAAAGATTGTTTGAACAAATTTTTCCGTTACCTTGTATAAATTGTTACCTTACTGAGTGAGAAGTGGACAAAAATTCGAAAATTTTAGAAAAAAACCTCAACTATCCGGCATTATTATAGATGAAAATAGTTATAAACAATAATAAATTGCTTGAACAGTTATTTTAAATAACTTTTATTATTAACTTAGTGAAAAATAGAAAATTAATTAAGCCATTAGGCAAATAGAATATTATAAGCAATGATAATAAATTGTACAAACGATTATTTTTGTAAACTGGAATTCACTATTACTTACTCTAACTGAAAAGCGAAAAAAAAGTTAAAGGTTACAGGAAAAGAACCGCAACTATTTTAGATTAATATAAAAAGTGGTAGCTATAAGCAGAAGTAATTTGTTTAAATAATTATTTTGCTAAATTGAATAAAATATTAACTAACTGCAACTGAAAAATGGACAAACAGGTGTAAATTTAAAAAAACGCAATTTCTTACATCATGCGAAGAGAATATTATTAACAATAGAAATAAATTGCTTAAAAAATTATTTTTCATTACATATATTAAATATTACCTCACATTAATTAAAAATTTGACAAAAAGTGGAAAATTTAAAAAAAACTGCGACTTTCTATCTCTATTCTAAGAGAAAATTGCTAGAAACAATAATAAATTGCTTAAACTATTTATGTAAACATCTATGAGCATAAAGTAGTATTGCGTGCATTAGAAATAATTTGCATCAAAATGCCCGCAAATAATCATAATTATCGCCAAAAACTCGTATAACCCATTTTTTTATGTATGAGGTTTTTTGGGACCTTGTAAAGCAGACTTATGAGGGCGATTTTTTTAAAGAAATATTTCATTCGTTTTCTATGGCTAATTGTAAAAAGAAGCGTTGAGTTATAACTTGATTCAGCTAATATTGGATATTCTGAATTAAATTTACAAAGCCGTATTTTTGTCTTATGGGAAGAACATGATATACTTTATGGGACTTGAGCCACTTCAAAATATCATTTTTTTTAAATGTATTTATTTTTGTGTGGATGAAAATAAATTATCGGTCGAGATGCATGACAATTCAAAAAAAAATTTTAAAGCATTTTTGGACTACTCTAGTATAACAGTGTTTTCTATTTTAGGGTGGCGACATGATCTGAAAACCGGGAAATTGCCGGGTAATTTATAGACCGGGAAAAAACCGAGAATTTCACTAAAAACCCGAGAATTTTCGCAGTAAAATTAAAGTTTTAATTATATAAATAATTTTTGTCAATTTAAAAAAGTTATTTCTACTTTATCTACTGTCCTTGGGAATATAAGTGTGTTTATTAGGTTACTGATTCATTTACTTATTTAAAAATTGAACTACCTGTTCAAAAATTTAACTTATTTCATAAAACTTAATTTTTATTGAGGATTTCTAATTTTAATTGCCAATTCATCTCTGGTTGAAAATGTAACTAATACTTTGTTAGAAATTAATTTTTTTTATAAAAAATTTAACTGTTTGAGTAGAAAATTTAACTATTTTGCTGGAAATACGCTTCTTGTGGAGAATCAGATTCTTAAGAGAAAATTAAACTATTCTATTTTTCGTTGAAAATTTATTTTCTTCCTCCTTTTACAATTGTTACTTTCGTCTCTGATGAGCCGAAAATTAAAATATTTTGAAGTCTGGTATTTAATTTAAAACTTTTTACATGCGTTTTTAGGATAACAAATTTTTTCATGAGAAAATAAATTTCTGTTCAATCTTGAATTAAAAACGTATCTTTTTTTAAATGAAATTTCAACTATTTGGCTAAAAATTAGCCATTTTTACTTAAGAATTTAAAAATTTGTTTTAAAATTTATGAAATTTGTGGAAAATTTGTCTTTTTCATAAAAAACTAATTATTATGGTAAAAAAATCCTCTTTTTCATAGAAATTTCAACATCTTACGTTAGTTGAAGATTCATTATTTTAGTTGAAAATTCATCAGTTCGGTTACAAATTAATTGCTTCAACTAAAAATTCGAATGTTCCATTTTCAGTTGAAAATAAATAATTTCTTATTCAAAGTATTGCAATCCTCATAAAAAAATGTCTTTTTAATAGAAAATTCAACTACGCTGTTGAACATACACGTATTTTGTTAAAAAATCGTTTTTTTTTACAGAAAATGATCTCTTCCTTTAAAAGTTAATTTTCTTGTCTGAAAATTCTTCTTATCGGTTGAAAATTCAAGTATTCCAGTTAAATATTTATAATTTTAGTTAGAGATTCATTTTTTAGTTAAAAATAAATTACTCTTGGTTAAAAGTTAATCTTTTGTTGAAAATTATTTTAACTTTTTTAATTATTTGAAATCATTTTTTAGTCGAAAATTTTTTTTTTTTGGCAGAAATTATTCTTCTTGGTTGAAAAATCATCTCTTTGGTCATAAGTGAAACTATTTATTTGAATATCCATTATCTAAATTGAAAATTGATCTTTCTGGATCGAAATCCAACTATTCAAGTCAAAGATTTATAATTTCAGTCAAAATTTAATCACTTTTTCTAAAAATGTAACTATTTTTTTCAGTTAGTTTTTTCTGCTGAACGTAATCTTTTAACTGAGAATTTAACTTATTCTACTTGAATATTGATAATTATCTTTTTCTTCGAAGTTAATCTTCTTGTCTAAAACTTCTTCTTTTCGGTTAAAAATTCAAGTATTTGGAAATAAAATTGCTTGGTTAAAATTCGAACTCTTTTGTTAAAAATAAGTTTTATTTTTAAAGATTTATAATTTTAATTGTAAGTTTATTTTTCAGGTTGAGAAATGAGCTATTTGATTGAAAAATTGTTTTTGCTTTGGACGAGAAGGAATTCTTCCGAAAACTTCACTATTTTGTTGATAATTTGTTTCTTTTTTAGTTGAAAATTCTTCTTTTTTGGTAGAAATTAATCTTTTTGGCTACAAATTTACCTTTCTGGTCTGAAGTTTAATTATTTCATTAAAATAATTATCATCATAGTTGAATATTTCACAGTCTTACTTGAAAATTGATCTGTTTGGTTAATCCTTTATTTTCTTATGTGAAAATTCAATTACTTTAGTTTTGGTTGCCAATTTATATTTTTTCAGTAAAAACTGATCGTTTTTAGTTTGCAAATTTAACTATTTTAGTTGAAGATTTTTTTACTTTTGTTAAAACCTCATGTTTTTGGTCTAAAATTTAACTATTCCAGTTGAAGATTTATCATTTTGATTGAAAATTCATGAGCTAGGTTAAAATTAATTTTATTACCTAAGAATTAACTACTTTATTTTCGGTTGAAGTTGATTTTTTTTAGTTTAAAATTAAACTATTTGGTTGATAATGTGTTTTACTTTAATTGAAAATTCATCTATTTCTTAAAAAAATTCATGTTTTTTTAATTGTATTTTTTGGCAGAAAATTATTCTTGTTGCTTTAAAATTCATCTTGTTGTTTGGAAATTAATCTTTGTGGTTGCGAATTTGAGTATTTCTGTTAACTATTAATTATCTTAGTTGGAAATTCATCTTTTTGGCTTAAAATTCAACTACTCAAATTAAATTTTCTAAATTAAAGTTTAAATTTTTTATTTTTGTTAAAAACTAATAATTTATCGAAAAATTAAAGTATTTGCTTAAAAAATCATTTACTTTAAAATTTTTCGCTCTGTTCTGCGAAAGGATGTTAAAAATGAATGTGATAAATTAAAATAAATGTTTGAGTTTTGCTGCAAATACAAATATTTTACATTCAATTAGTCATCAGAATTGAACAATTTTAACAGGGAGAACCGGGAAATAACAGGGAATTTGGAATCGTCCGCCGAATTGCCACCCTGTATTTTATTCTAAAGTCGTCCAGTAAATAATTTCTAAGTTTTTTAATTAAGACAATAGATGCAAGCTGGTGTTTTGAGAAATCAAATAGAATATTAAAGGGAAACCTGAAACATCTCGCTGAAGTAAAGGGTGTAATTTTCGGGTGACAGACGTGTGGTAAGTACGGAAGAAAGCTTTTGGTCGAGCGAGGGAGCGATATCTAAGCGAGTCGACTCGACGGGTCGTTATTGCTCGAAAGCTTCTGCCTTTTCCCGGACAGAAAGCAAGCTGGTGCTGGAAATATCTAACTGGCAATGGGAAACGAGATGAAGGGATTACGCGGACACGTTAAGCCTCAAGGATCTCCCTTCGCAGAGGCTCACACCAACGTCCGTCCATCTACCTGTCCAGTGTCCATCTCCCACGGATAGGTGACTGACACAGGGAGAGTTGCCTGAGTGAAATCGGAGAAACAGAACACGAGAAATCGATTACAAAATACGGCTTCAGTAGATTATATTAATTTGTGGATTTCACTCAATTAGAGCAGCATCCCTATTTCTATCAAGAAACAAAACAATAAAGAGGGAATTCCCTAGAGAAATTATAATAGCAGATACAAAAATCTGAGGCACTTGAAAAAAAAAACAAGCAAATTGTTGAAATTTTAAACCAACAAGGTGAATTGTCTAGAAAACAGTTGAATTTTTCACAAAAAATTTCACTTTTAATCCAGAAAGATGAATTTTCAAAAAAGTTGAATCTTCAGCCCAAGAAGACGAATTTTCACACATGACAGTCTAATTATATACTAAAAACTATTGATTTTTCACCAAAAATAGCATAGTTAGGTTTTCGGTTCGAAAAATTCTATTCCAACAGAAAAAAGCGATTTTTCTAAAAAATAGTTTTATTTTTTACCAACGAGATGAATCTTTGACTAACAAAATAAATTGGTTACAAAGTCGTTTAACTTTTAACCAAACAGTTAATTTTTCAAATCAAGACGAATAATTTTCTACACAAAAGACATATTTACAACAAAGTATATAAATTGTCAACCAAAAAAGAACAATTCTTTAACAAAATGGTTAAGTTTTCCACCAAAACCATTTTCAGTTGAGATCAAGACTTTTCAACCAGAAAAATGAATATTTATAGACGAATTATGAAGCAATTGTTAAAAAAATACAGTGAAACTTAAATTCTGTAAAGATTTCGGGGCTGAGGAAAACAACTAGAGAGGCGCACCAGAAGGTGAACAGTCAGGGGCGTATGATGAACCATTTACGGTAGATTTTTCTGCGTAGTAAAAAATATTTTTAAAATATTTTTTTATAATACCACGACACGGGTAATCTGAATATTTAACGTGAATGAGGAAGAAAGTTTGCTGTTACACGTTAAAATAAATTTTTTCCTTTTTACACGCTTAAAGCGTTTGTGGACCGGTCAGCATCGCGTATAATATGAGAGCTTTCTC
>JAUELO010000135.1:14979053-14991218 GCA_032357855.1 Amphibolips quercusostensackenii
ATGATCCGCGCGGCAAAAAAAAAAGAGTCGGCTTTCAGTCAAGCGTGACAAACAGCTCGAGGGCCTGACTCTCAGCGCGTTAGTGCATCAATTTGCGTCATGCGTCCAAATCCAACAAAAATGACTTATGCGATCCCGCCTGTTTACGTTTGAGTTTCTTCGATTTAGGATCAAAGCCTAGGTCAAGTCACGCCCGAAACCATTCTTATATCGGGAGTTAAGTGTATTTCGAAATATTACAAAATCCTTTAAAATCTTAGACATTTCTTAATAAATCATTAAAATCTTTGAAATCCGTGGAAATCTTTCCGATTCTCTTAAAATCCTCTTATTTTTCAAAAGTCATTAAAATTTACGCAATCCCTTACAGTCCTTTATCAAATTCGAATATACATTGAAATCCAGTTAAATCTGTTGAAGTCTTACAAAATCTTGTGAGATCAGTGAATTTACTAAATTATTGGCTATTTCTTAAAATCCTCTAAAATTTCGTGAAACCATAAAAACTCACTTAAATATCCTTAAATGCATTAAAATCCCTTCAAAACCTTTGAAATCTTTTAAAATATTATGAAATCACAACAAATCCTCGAAAATGCATTACAATTAATAAAGATCTTTTAGGATTTATGTAAATCCTTAGCTATTTCTTAACATCTCTCAAAACCCCTTGAAATTATTTGTGATCCGCGAAAAACGTTTTTAATTCTTTGAAATCTCTAAGAATGCACTGAGATCCTCCGGTATCTCTTAAAATCCCGTAAAATCTTTTCAAAGCTGATTAATCTGCCTAAAGTCTTTTGAAATCTTCTGAAGTCCCTTAAAAAAATTTAAATTTTCTCTGAAATTTTACTGGCTGATTTTTTTAAATTCTTGAAATCTTTTAAAATAATTTAAAATCTGTCAAATCTCTCTCATACCTTTGGGATTATATGAAATACGCCAAAACTTTTATAATTTCTTTAAAGACTCAAAATCTATTAAAATCATTTAAGATCTTCAAAAACTCTGTTAATCCTTTGGTATCGTTTTAAATACCCTAAATAAATTGAAACTCCTTGAAATCTTCCAAGATCTTGTTTCCAGTAGGAACAATTTATGAGTTGTTGATATATTGAGTAGAAAAATAAAATCTGACGTAAGAAAGGGAGGAGGGTCGCAAAATCTTACAAATCCTTACAATAGGAGGTAAGGGGTTATAATACACTGGGACTTGGATTTAATGAATCTGGATATAATGCGTTCTGAAAATTGATCCCGCAGCGCTTTCGTGATGCTGAGGAAGCGAAAGGCGCTGCTCAGTCAAGCAAGACAAGCAGCTCGAGGGCCGTCCTCTCAGCGCGTTTTTGCAGTAGGTTGTGTCATGCCTCTGAATTTGAAAAAATCGTTAATGCAGCCCTGTCTGTTTACGTTCGGACGGTCTGGATTTAATTTCAAGACTACTGCAAGCCGTGCCCGTAACCGATATTAAATCCAAGTTCCAGTGTGTTTCGAAAATCATGCTTAAGTAATTAATGGACGTCCACTATCTGCAAAATTTCATGTGAATACAGGTTTTTCTCTGCATTGACACTTACAAGCTTTTTACTCTGCACGCGAAAAAATTTCGCAGGTTCGGATGGATAAAAATTGTTTTTTGAAGCCTTGACTACCATGATATTATTATAAATCATACGAAGTATGATTCAGGAAACTTGTAAGATTCTAAATATATCAATATCTCAAATTCCATAAAAATGCAGGTACCGGTTTTCTTGCTTTCTACGGCATTGTGGAAGCTTTCGCGGAAGGTAATCGGAAAACGTGATTTCTCTTTGTTTTCGCATAGACCGTCTCGACGATCTATTCCGATGATTTCGTTCTGACTCTGGCGGTGAAGTCGATCGGAAACAATTCCACTTTGCCTAAACCACTTTCCATTTCTCTCGCGAGCGATCGGGAAGAGAGTGGTTCGTGCGAATCATCGCACGTGTTCAAGTCGATTCGAATTTCCGCGCGCAGGAGAATTGCACGCCGTAAAAATGCACTCGTAAAAGCACCCCAATCGAGCCTCCGGTCACGTGCAAATATCGTGGTAGCAGGAATATTGTTCGTCCAATAAAACGCCTAGCGAGCTTCCGATATTGCAGGCGAAATTACAAGGCTCTTCGATTATATTTAATAACTCTATAGTTCTCTTCTATATCACTATATATTATCAATACATGCATACTATTATTTATGAATTTGCATTTCCCATTAGAAGAATTAATTCTTTTCTGCCACTTTGAGAAATATCTATCATAATACTTTCTAACATCAAATTACATAATCTTCAGGACATTTTTTTCTATATTAGTATGTGATGCCTTGATGAAGACTTAATCTCAGGTCGAAATATTTCAACAATTTTCAATAAAATTAAATACCAGAATACTGTATAAGCCTTGACAAAATTTATTAAATAGCAGACATTTTAACCGGAAGCAATGAATTCTGAATCGAATATATAATAGTAGACTTTTTGATTAAAAATAAATAACTTTTAGTCAAAAATAGATGGATTTTTTTATTGGGTTTTATGAATCTGATTTACATTCAAGCAAGAAGGTTTGGTAAAAAAGAAGTTCATTGAAATAGGGGAAAAGAGGGAAATAAGGGAAAGAGTATGAAGTCTGCCTTTAGGAATTTAGATGCTTAACTTGTGAAATCAAATCAATAATTTTAATTGCTCCAAGGATTTCAAAAAATTGTTCCATATGTTGAAAATATAAATATGAATAACATTTTTTATAATAATTGAAAACTGCTATTATTAAGTTCATTTCACAAGGTTCACATTCTTTTTCCTATTTTGCTATTTTTTCCTTTTTTTTAAAACTCAAGTTTTTCCCCTATTTTCAATAAGCTTTCATTGTTTTTCTGTGCTTGAATGGTAACTGAATTAATAGAACCCAATAGGAAAATCCAATTTTTTTAGGTTCATAGTAAATTCTTATCAATTGAAAAGTCTACAATCATATTTTTGGTTGAGAATTCATTGCTTTTGGTGAAAAATTCTTCTATTTGATAAATTTGGTTAAGGCCTATATAGTTTTCTGAAGTTTATTAAAAATTGGCAAAATCTTTCAACCTGACATCAAGTCTTTATCAAGGGCTTGTAAAATAATATAAAGCAATGAAACTTTTAAAGACCATATGAAGTTTTATTACCAGATCATATTATTGTAGATATTTTATTTTTTTTGAGTGTTAAAAAATTATATAAAACTGTATTTGAATTATTAAGTAATCATTGTTAATGAATTTAGGAAGTAAAAGTAGTTAAAGACATTGTAAATAATAATTACGAATAATTGTAAGATTGACAAACAAATTTTCGACCACAAATATTTAAAATGTAATCAACATATATTATCTAGGAAATTCTTCGATGAGATCATTTTTTCAAATGTTATCTCAATCGCAATCGGCATTTACAATAACTTAAATTACTATTACGTTTTAAATACTTTTTCAATCCAGAATAGTTTTAATTACATTATTTTTTGACACTTGAAAAAAATAAAATATCTGCAATAATATGATCTAGCAACAAATTTTATATATTTTTTAGCGGTTTTCTTTTTCTACATTAATTTATAATTCCTTGATAAGGACTTGATGTCAAGTCGAAATGTTTTGGAAATTTTTAATAAACATTAAACGGTATAGGCCTAACCAAAAATTTATGTTACCACTTGGTTGAAGATTCATCTATTTTGTTGAAAATTTATTTTATTTTTGTTAAAAAACTAATTTTTTTGACTAAAAATTTAAATAAATTTCTAATTAAGAATTAATCGCTCATTTGTCAAAATATAACTATTTGGTTGAAAATTATTTTCTTCTGGCTAAAAATGATTTTTTTACCTAAAAATTTTGCTATTTAATTATTGTTTGTGAATTGATCGTATTTAATTAAAATTAATCAATTTCGTGGAAAATGATGCTTATGGTAATAAGAAATGGGGCACTGAATCAAATCAATAAGAATTTTTATTGATTCAGAACGTCATCTTACAGATTCAAGAAGCTAGATATGACTAACAAATTTCAATCAGTAAGGATTTTCATTTATTATCAGTGAAATCTTAATAAATATTAGATAATGTCATCGATTTGAATTAGGACAGGATTCATTTAATTTAAAATTTAACGATTTCGTTGAAAATCGTTGCTTTTTGTTTGTTAAAAATTAATTTTTTCAAATAAAAATCAAAATATTTTATCATTACTGAAAAAATAATAGGTTGCTGATTTTAATTAGTGAGGATTTACACTGAATATCAGTGAAATCTCACTTATTTAAAACTAGAGAGAATCTCTTTCATGAAAATTTTGCTATTGTTTTGAACATTGGATTTTTTGTTCAAAATTAATTTTTTTAACTAAAACTTTATCTATTGCATTTTTAGTTCATAAATAAACATTCTTGTTGAAAATTTAACAATTTGTTTTAAAATGTATGCAGATTTATTGTAAATTCGTTTTTTCAGTCAAAAATTAATCTTCTTTGTTGAAAATTCCACCACTTGGTTGAAAGCTGAACTGTTTTGTTTTAAACCAATTTTATTAAATAAAGATCCATTCCCTTACATAAAAATCTATTTTGTTGAGAATTTTTGTTTTGTTTTTGGCTTAGAATACATTTTTAAACTGCAAATTTAAGTATTCAATATTTGGTTGAAAATGAATCTTTTTTAGTTTGAAATTCAATATTTGTTTAATAATGAACTTTTTTGTTTAAAAATCGTATTATTGGGTTAAAAATATAACGGTTTCATAAAAAATTTGTCTTTTTAGGTTAAAAATTCTATTCTTCTCATTAAAATCTAACAATTTTGTTAAAAAGTAAAATATTCTCTTTCAGTAGAAATTTGACCTTTTTTGCTTAGAAATTTTTGGTTGAATTGACCTGTAATTTATTTAAAGTTAACATCTTGTCTTGGTTGAAATATAAATAATCACATTTTTCGTTAAGAATTATTCTTTTTGAAATTAAAGTTTGATTATTTTAATTTAAAATTAACTTATTTAGTTGAAAATTAAACTGTTTTGTTCGACAACTTAACTATGTGGTTAGAAATGGAACTATTTAGTTGAAAATGTAATTATTTTCATGAAAATTCAACAATAGTTTTACAAAGTCCTCTTTTTTTCAGGAAACTCAAATTCTCAATTGAAAAATCGTCTTTCTGGATTTATAGCTAATCTCTTTTGGATTAAAAATTTATCTTATTTAAAAAAAAGTTCTTAGTTAAAAAATCAACTGTCTTCTAAAAATTTTTTCTTTTTGGCCTAAAGATTCTAATATGTGATTAAAAATGCGACTGTTTGGGGTTAAAGGTAATTATTATTGTGTAAATGTGTGATTATTTGGTGAAAATTTTCTTTTGTTAGGTTATAAATTCACAGACTTGGTTAAAAGTTCATCCTTTCTGCTTGAAGGTTCAACTATTTGGTTTCTATTGCAAGTGTTGGCTCTAAAAAAATTTTTTTTTTTTTTTTTTGAAAATTCAACTATTTTGCTGAAATTTTATTTTCGTTCATAAGAAATTTTTTGCACTGAAAAGTTAAGTATGACATTTTCGGTAAAATTGATCGTTTTAGTTTAAAATTCAATATTTGGTTGAAAATGAACTTTTTCGTTTAAGGTACATATTTTCGGCTTAGGAATACATCCGTTTTGTGAGAATGCCTATTTGTTTAACAATTCTTTTTTTCTGTAAAAAAGTCTACGATTTTGTCATAAATTCGTCTTTTATGGTAGAAATTTGATTTTTTTGCAATTATTTTTGGTTAAAGTTAAACCTCTCTTTATTCAAGATTTGACTGTTTGGTTGAAAATTCATCTGCTTGTGATAAAAATTAGTTCTTTTTTGTGTAAAAATTGGACAAATTTGGTAGAAAATCGTTTTTTTTTAGGTTGAAAATTCAGCTGTTTTAGATTTGCCTTCTATGTTACAAATCCATACTTTTTTCGGTTTATATACTCAAAAAAGGAGATGGGATGTGAAACATGTAATTTAAATTTATTTAAAGAGTAATCATTCATAATAAATATTCATTTTGTTGCAAGAGCGGTCAAGTTTGCCTCATTAAAAGTTTAGAGCTGTATCTACGAAAAAGTTGCTTTTTTATTGTCTTTTGCGCAATGTGGAAATGAACGAAAAGTTTAGTGTTTGCCTTCTATTTTCGGTTCCCAGAGATAAAGAAAAGTAAAATGAAAAAGAAAAATCGGCATATGCTTAACAGGCGAATGCGCAAAGATATTACATAACTTTTTAACTTTTTGCCTTATGAGCTCTGAACACGCCTCGTTGTATATTTTTCTGTACACACACCTCCGGTAACAACCTTGAGAACAAACACCTTCAAACACCTTGCGAGTTTGCGAAGTTTTTATAAATTGCAGGTCCAAAATGCTAAAGTGTTTAACATATTAGGAAAATTTTCTAATGAGTTAAAAATGCACAACTTTTATTCAAATCTATTGAATAAAGTCTGATCGAAGCATGCAAAGCTAGAGCTTTATAAAGCACATAGCATTTGAGCTCCTCAAGTTTTAATGATGTTTATTCAAGAAATTCAAGATTCAGCGAAATGAAAGCGCTTTCCTTACTGAACGAATGCCAGATCTGAAATATAAATTGGTCAAATTAACTGTATCAAAAAGAAAGTTTACGTTCTGTTGTACTTAGAGCATCAGAATCTCTCTATTCATTGCACGTTCTTTTTATACGATGTACAGCTAAAATTTGAGAAGAAACCTATTCTTTAAAAGTATGCATTTATGATAATAGAGTGCACATTCAATATTAAAAACCTCTTTCTAGTGGATGCAGAACTGCCACTAAAACATTATCTAAATGACAATTTTCCGAAATGCTTGAAAAAGTGTAAATAAGTAATTTTTTTTACAAGTAAAGCATCTAACTACAGACCTTACACTCTCTTCATTATTCCCCTTTTTGCCTCTTTTTGAAGAATCCCATTTTTCTCCTATTTCTAAGAAATTTACCCTTTTTTCTTTTTTTTAAATAAAATGCGAACTGAATTTATAGAACACAATAAGGAAATTCAATTATTTGTCGTTACAATTTAATTCTTGCTAATTGAAAAGTCTACCATTATATTTTTGGTTCAAAATAAGTCACCTTTGGTTTAAAATTTTACTATTGGGTTAAAAATTTAACTAATCCATTTTTTGCTCATAATTTATCGTTTCTAGTTGAATATGCAATAGGGTAGTCTAAAAATGCATCAGAAAATTTTGTTTGCATTTTTATGAATATTGCCCGGAAATTTGTTCGAATCCAAATAAAAATAATGGCCGAGTTTGAAAGTCCGGAAAGTCCGTACGTTTATGTACGTTTATAACAGAGTCAAGTCTAAACGTACGGACCTTGCAAGGGAAAGGGGAAGCTGGAAAAGGGAAGGGGCGTGGCTTGTGTCCGGACGTATAAACACTATCAAAAATAAATCCGATATTTTTGTTTGAAAAAATAATAATATTTAGAGGCGGCGCAGGCCCTCTGAAGTTTAACACGTATTTCACATAAGAAAAAAATACGTTTTTTAAATTTAATACGAAATCCTCAATACTAGCTAAATCGAATTAAACTCCACATTTCTTTCTAAAATTAGCCATACAATACGAATAAAATATTTCTTTTCAAATATCGTCCTTATAAGTCTGTTTTAAATGGTCCTCAAAAAAACCCCATAAGTGAAAAAATGCGTTTTGCAAGTTTTGGGCGGTAATTATGATTTTTGTGCGGTTTTTATAATTTTAAATTGTTTCTGATCCGTTTCATACAACCTCATATTGAAAACTAAATGTTTATAAAATTTTTTAAAACAATCTATTATTGTTTTCAGCAATTTTCTCTTAGAATAGAGTTAGAAAGGCGCGCTTTAAAAAAAAATCACTTTTTGTTCATTTTTCAATTCAAGCGAGGTAATACTGAATTAATGTTAACAAAATAAATTGCTTGAAAAATTTATTATCATTCTTAAAAATATTCAATTGAAATAGAATTGCTATAAAATTGCTAATGAATTGCTAAAATGTTGCGTTTTTTCTAAAATTTTTAACTGTTTTTCTAGTTTTTACTTATACTGAAGTAATAATTAATTCAAGGTAACAAAAATAATTGCTAAAACAATTTATTACTATCCTTAATGTTACGCTTCTTGCCTAATGGTGTTAAGTTATGGTTTCTTCTGAAATTTTTAACTATTTGTCTATTTTTCATTCAAAGCGACTCAATAATTGATAAAATTTAGCAAAATTAATTATTAAAACAAATTATTGCTATTTACTGGGAAGGAGGTGGAGGGCTGATATTAAAATATTTGCCTCACTAAATGAAAAGTGAACAAAAAGTTTAAGAGTTAAAAAAAACTGCAACTTTTTAGCACTTATCTAAGATAAGTTAGTTATAAACAATGATAATTTGTTTAAACAGTTAGGTTTGCATAATAAATTAACTATTAAGTCGCTCCAAGTGAAAAATAGCCAAATAGCTAAAAATTTCAAAAAAAACCGCAACTGTCTATCATCAAGCAAAGAGAATATCATTAACAACAATAATGAATTGTTTAAGCAATTATTTCTGTAACTTGGATTTATTATTACTTCACTTAAAGTAAAAACTACACAAATAATTGGAACTTGCAGAAAAAAGCGCAACTTTCTAGCATTAGTCAAATTGAATATTATTACCAATAATAATAAATTGTTTGAACAATGAATTTTGTTAACTTTAATCAATTATTTGCCTGACTGTCATAAAAAGTGTACAACAAGTGAAAACATTTGTTAAAAAACTGCAATTTTCTATCATTATTTTCAAAGAATACTCTTAACAATAATAATGAATTGTTTGAAAAACTATTGTTGTTGACAATAATTGAGTATTGTCTCACTCTGAGTGAATATTTAACAAAAAGTGAAAGATTTGTGAAAAACCATAACTTTCTAACTCTATTCTTAGAGAAAATTACTAAAAACAATAATAAATTATTTAAACAATGTATGTAAACATCTAAATATGAATCTAAAGTTGTGTTTGATGTATCAAATACACTTTGCATCAAGAAAACCGCAAAAAAAATCATAATTATCGCCAAAAACTCGCAAAAACTATTTTTCCATTTATGACTTTTTTTTAGGACCCTATAAGACAGACTTATGGGGGTGATATTTGAAATTTAATATTTTATTTATATTCTATGGCTAATTAAGAAGAGAAAGGTTGAGCTTTAACATGATTCAGCTAATATTGAGGATTCTGGATAAATTTTACGCAAACGTATTTTTTATGGGAAATACTTACTACACTTCATGGTGCTTGCGCCACCTCTAAATATCATTTTTTTTTTAATGAAAAAATTGATTTATTTTTGTGTGGATTCGAATAAATTTTCAGGCCATATGCATACAAATTCAAACAAAAAATTTTTGGACCACCATAATATGCAATCATTAAAGTTTTCATTAAAAATTCCAATATTTGGTTAACTTCTTTGTTAAAAAATCATTTCATTTGTTGAAAATTAAAGTGATATATCTATTGAAAATTAGTTTTTCTTATTAGGTATTAGTTTTTTTGGAGAAAATAGAGTTTTTAACTGAAAATGTCAATTTTTCATTAGTGGTCGCAAATTTATAGTTTTTAGTTGAAAAAGCAGATGCTAAATTTCTTAATAAGATTTAACTTTTTTTCTTTGAAATTTCAACTGTTTAGTTAAGGTTGAACTACTTTGTTGAACAATCGTTTTATCGCTGAAAGATTTTGCTATTTTTAAATTCGTTTAGTTTTTTAGTTAAAAATCAATTTTTGTAATTCAAAATTTCACAAATTCATTTTTGTCTAAAAATTGATCATTTTTGATTGGAAGTTGAACTATTTGGTTGAAAATATATGCATTTTGTTGCAAATGCGTCTTTTTGCAAAAAATTTTATTTTCTTGGTGAAAATTCTTTTTTTTTTTAACTAAAAGTGAATTTTTTTTGGACTGCAAATTCATTTATTCCATTTGTTGTGCAGGATAGATCATTTATAGTTTGAAATTCAATCATTTGGTTAAAAATCGAACTATTTATGGTTGAAAGTCAATTCTTTCTTTGTCTGATGTTGAATTTGTTGAGTAGCGTACGGTAACGTTTGTATTTTTGTGAAATGACATATTTTGATCTATTGGTCCTAATTAGTTATTATTAGTTATTAATATAATTTTTT
This sequence comes from Amphibolips quercusostensackenii, assembly GCA_032357855.1. Classification (NCBI taxonomy): domain Eukaryota; kingdom Metazoa; phylum Arthropoda; class Insecta; order Hymenoptera; family Cynipidae; genus Amphibolips; species Amphibolips quercusostensackenii. The sequence continues at coordinate 14,989,322 of JAUELO010000135.1, forward strand.
TGTTAAAAATTCGACAAATTTACAAAAAAATCGCTCTTTTAGCCTAAATATCCAACTATTTTGTTGGAAGTTTGCCTTTTTGTGTCGAAAGTTCAACAACTTGGTTTATATTTCTTTTGTCTCCTAAATAAAAATCTTTCTTTGTCGAAAACTCATTTCTTTAAAAATTTTTTTTTATTTTTGATGTTTAAAAGTACACTGATTGGTTAAAAATTAATTTTCTCCGGTTTAGGATTGAACTGTTTTGTTGAAAATTTAATTAAATTTTATTTCAACTCGGCTGTTCTTAATTTAAAAATACAACCTGTTTTTTGTTACAAACTTGACTATATTTTTTGTTGAGAACAATTCTTTTTTTTAAACTTAAGTTATTGGTTAAAAGTTAAACTTCTTTGTTGAAAATTTGTTTGCTTTTTGTCATTAAAGATTTACCATTGCAGTTGAAAACTCATTTATTTTGTTGAAATTTTTTTTAGTATCAATTATTTTGTTGAAATACAAATTTTTTGGTAGAAAATATAACTGCTTCGTTAGCCATTCGTCTTTTTGAATAGAAAATACGAACTTAAAGATTGAAAATTCAACTATCTTCTAAAAAATTTGTCTTCTTAGCATGAAAATGCAACTATTCGATTGTAAGTGCAACTGTTTAATTGATAATTAATTTTCTCTTTTGTTTTAAATTTAGTTATTTCTTTTAAAAGTCATACTTTTTTTCAAAGTTAACTGTCACTTCAAAATTTTTTTTCAATATGAAATTCAACCGTCTTCTGAAAAATTGACTTTTTTGGCTTACATATTCAACTATTTGTTAAAAATGCAACTATTTGTAGATAAAGTTAAATTATTTTTTGTTGAAAATTCTACTTTTTTGATAGAAAATTAATTTTTCAAAATAAAGTCTCAACTGTTTTGTTATAATACATTATATTCTGACTGAAAATTTGAAGCATTTTATATTGAATTCAGTGTGGTAGCTATGCATTACATTTTTCAAAAGAACTTATTCCCTTATTTTTGCAAAACTACCTTATTCTCCTGTTTTGAGAGAAATTTAGACCGTTAAGTCTGTTGAAATATTATGATTGTATGTTTTGTGGTTTATTTGAGTGCGTGACGTAGCTTTTTAACGGCTGCTAATACTGTTTTATAAACTGCTTCACATTATGAATTAAGCTTTATTGCACAACAATAATATTTTACAACATCTCATTTATATCTTATAAATTTCTTTTCTAAAAGCAGTCAAATTCACAATGAGACTTGAAGATGAATTCAGAAGTAAATTTCAAGACGTATTACAGAAACCGCTGACAGAAATGGAGCCGAGCAAAGTAAGAAAAGCGACCCAGGTTAATCCGTATGAAGTGGAAGCTGCAGCTGGTAGTCAACAGGACTATTTAAAATTCAAATCTCCTTGATGCCTCAGGAACCTTATTTCCCTCCTTGGGCGTTACTACTTCCTTGTTTCTTACTTTCTTTCGCAATCCTTTCAACATGTCTTTATCATTTCCCTAAAGGTCTCCAGCATGACGACTTCCGGAGATAAGAAAACACGCTGAGTCTGATTCACGTTTCGGCTCTTATCAACCCCTATCATAGTGCAGCTTATGCCTATACACAAGTAAATATGGTTCTTTATTCTATATTTCTTCCTCAACTTTTCTATTTACTTACCTTTTCATACACTTTAAATCGGAGTCGGTAAAAATTTGTCGAATTAAATTAATCCAGCATGCTTTGACGAAAAAATGGTTACACAAGGTATGTCCGAAAATTATCCGACCTTGTGGTATACCAGTAGTGAGAGATGGTTTTGGTCAATAGCAATGAGTACCCTTCAAAATACTTCCCTTTGGAAACCACACCCTTCTTCCAGCTAGCCTTCTAGTTGTAT
>JAUELO010000135.1:15001292-15014196 GCA_032357855.1 Amphibolips quercusostensackenii
GTCTGTAAACACAAAAATAATATTGCTACCAGGCATGGAGATATACTTAATCGATTCGAACTTCAGAGTTGGTTAGCCTAAGATTCTGTAGATGAACGTGTCCACGTAATTGAATATGGTCCAAATTACCTAAATATTGCCCTAAAGTTCTGGAGTAAATAAAACCATAGAATTTATTGTACTTTAACATTGTACGGTCATTAGGCCAAAACACGAAATTTCGTTGATATGTAAAATCTATATTTGTAAGTATAAAAGTGCAGAAATTTGAATCTGATGTTCAGTAACATCAAATTGTAGTCAAACAACCTGATGAAAATGTAAATAAAACTTATGTGCAGCATAGTTTGCCAATCCCGGCTGGAAAAATTTTGTGGTGTCTATTCAGTCTTGAGTCTACACTGAGCACATAACTCCAGACTGCCACAAAGTTTTTTCACGTGCGTAGAGTGAATTTATTATTCCTTTATCTTATTATATTAAGAATTGCTCCGTATAATAATATTTTCGTTTATTGCGCCTTAAATTTTAAAAACAATACATTGTATTTCACACTCCTACAACTCTAATGAAGATAACAATATTGTACACCATGAAAAAAATATTTAGTTTTAGTTTATTTACATATTTACATTTGAGCATCACAACTAATCTTTCATCCACAAGTAATTCCTCGACCTCTAAAAATGAATTTCTCTCTCTGGAGGTTGCTTTAACTAGTAATGGATAATATACTTAACAAATTGAAAAATTAGTTTTTATAAAAAATTGCCTGAGCAGTTTAATTACTCGTCCATGCATAACATACGCGAGGTGCCGGATTCGCATATACTTATTAGGAAAAGTTTTTCGCGCCCACTTCAAATGTGAGATGAAGACTGTGAGATAAAAAATTCTTCTTTTTTGAATAAAAAATCAAACTATTTTGTTAAAAATGCAACTGTATACTTCAACCAAAAATCTTTAAGGCTAAATCTGATGAAAGAGCATTTCTATTGTGAAAATAGATTCTCATATAGCGGCAAAGACAAAACTAAAGGTCTCTCATTTTTTTCTAGTAAGGGCATTCATAACAAGTGAAGAACCCGTGAGTTCTGTAACTGGAAATTTCGATAGCTCGCCATATTTGAAGATATTGTCTGATTCGTATTTAACTTACCATAGTATATTCTTCAAGGTCTTTGATTCAAAATTTAATATCAATACGTAAAAATAAGTATGAAACTTCCAATATGGCAAACGGTATCGAAGTTTGTACATACGGGTCTTCCAAGTCGCTAATTTCAAATTTAACATCACAATTTCAGAATTAAATATGGATAAAAAAATGAACAAATATATTTCTAAAAATTTTCTATAATTACAATTATATTATAATAATATTAATAATGGACATAATAAAACCTTCGTGGTGCTTAGTTACACGACTACAGCAGTTCGCGGTGTGGCAGTTTGGCGCATGAGCGCTCTTTAAGGTCCAATGGCAATTTTATCTTCACTTTCTGCCCTAGCTGATTTTCAATGGCAAAAACCAACCTTTTTTCACAAAATATTTCAAACAAAATTTAAGGTGCCGCATTTGAAACAAAAACTTAAAAATATGTTTAAAGTAAAAAAATGAGCATAAAAGAAATTTGTCTATTTTTAAATCACTCTGTTCATCATAAAGCTTACTTAGAAACGTTTAGATAGCACTTTTATAAACTTTGAGCCCTGTATGTTGTGAACCCGTCTATCTGAAGGTCCATCATTGAAGAAACCAACATAGATCCACTAAAGCTACAACTTAGCGAAGTTGCAAGGAAATCAAAACATTAAATTTTGAGGCGGCTACGATTGAAAAATGTTGCCCTTCTAATAAATTTTTTTTGCTCGTAGCTGTAAGCTAGTGATTTACAATCCTCTTACATACAGGTAAAGCCCGGAATTAGCCTCTCTCTTTAAAATGTAGCAAACGCTTCTGCATAAGTCACACTCTCGAACCCTTTTTGTATTATTTAACTGTTTTACAAAAAGTAATTTTATAGTGCTTTGCAATATTTCTTCATATTTACATTAATGTAGAAGAAATGTATGTCAGGTATTTCCATAATAATTAATTTTTGGATAAGGCACACATGATTATACTCTAACATACTTGTTGCACCATTAGCAGAAATGTCCAACATTATTGAATTGACTTTTGAAGAAAGAGTTCCAGGCGACCGATTTCCTTTTAACCACTCTGTACGTCCAACTGTTTGGTTAAAAATTGAAATGCTTCTGTTAAAGTTTTTTTTAATTTCGTCTTTTTTAGTTTATTTCAACTGTTTTTAACTTAAAATATCTTTTTTGGTTGAAATATCAACTATTACATTTTTCGTTGAAAATTCTTCTTTTGTCTGAATTCAACATTGTTTTACTTTAATTAAAAATCTCGTCTTGGTACAGATATCTACTATTATTATTTCTGTCAAAAATTATAATCCTTGTTGACTAAAAATAAAAAATTCATTTTAGGTATTAAATTCTAACGGATTTTAAAGACTTTCAATAGGGTATCGTAATGAATTTTCCTAGATCTCAAAGGATTTCATAGGGCTTCAAATATTTCGAGAAATTCAAGGAAATATCATCAGATTTTATATAATTTCGCGAGATTTTAACGCATTTCATATTTGAATAGATTTCAAGATATTCGTTCACAAAAATTGAGGGATTTTAAAGGATTTAAAAATTTTTTAAAGATTTTCAAACATCTTGAATAGATTTCAAGGACATCAAATGTTTTAAAGGGATTTGAAAGATATTTTAAAAGGTTTTTAAGAATTTCCAAGCGCTTAAGAAATTTCAAGATATTCTGAAAGATTTAAAAGGATTCAAAACATTTCACGGCATTTCCAAGAATTCCAAGAAGTGTGATGATTAAAAGTGATTTAAAAAATTGTAGGCGGTTTTTAAGAATTTTCTAACATTTCAGAAGATCTAAAAGGATGTTATGGGAATTACAAGGCTTTAGGATATTAGAAGTAGTTTTAGTAGGATTTTAACAAATTTATTGAAATTTCAAAAGATTTCAATGATTTTGAGGAATTTTAAAAGCACTCAAGGTAATTCAATAAATATTCCAGGATTTCAGAAAGTATATGATTTCAAAGATTTTCACGGATTTTTTAAGGGATATTATTGGATTTCAAAAGATTGTAAAGATCTGTAATCATTTTATAATATTATAAGGGGTATAAATAGGAATTTCATAAGTTTGAGGAAATTTAGATGGGATTTCCAAGAATTTTAAAAGTTTTTAATTTTTTTAATTTCATGGGCTATGTTTTTGTAATCAATATCAAAAGAGTCAAACACTTTTTAGGACGATACTATCCGCACAAATCCTACCGAATATTTGGGAATTTAAGCTTTTGAAACAAAACAACTTTTATTTTAAGGTTTTCAAAATTGAACTTTTCAAGAATTTCGCATTTAAAATTATAATTTTAAACTAAAATAACAGAAATTTTAAGAATGATAAAAACTATTAAGAGGTATCATATCATATAGTATCAAATGACATTCAAAGTAATTGGATAGATTTAAATATTCGAAAAATGAGATTTTTGTACAAAAAAAAACATTCACTGTTATTTTCACTGATCTAAATTGAAGAGTTTTAAATATTTCAAACCGTCAAAGTTTAATTATTCTTCAAACGTGGACAATTATATTGTTTCTAATTGAAAGCTTTGAAAATAATAATATCAAGGGTAATGGAACCATTAAAAATTATATAATTCCAAACTTCGTTTAGATCTAAAGTATTCCAAAATTAAATTCGTGAAACAAAATCGTTAGAAATTATGCATTTTTAAATTATAAATCACGCTTTTTAAATTCTAAAGTACGTAAGTAATAACTTGAATGTATGCGGAGCAACTTAATGTTGAATACTAAAAGTCAAACATGATTTCAAAACTGACGTATGCTATGATAAACTGTCAAATTGACAGTTGAATAATGGAAATGAATAAATTTTAAGATTATTATTGATAATGTTTCACAATCAATAAAATAATTATATTTTTTATCATTTTTTTCCTTTTCTCCGTGAAAAAGAAAAAGTGAAAGGAAGTCAGAAAATCCTGGAGGGGAGTGTGGGGCGATCGTCAGTACCGCAAAACATGTAGATCTGCGCCTCTTTCTGTAGAGATATTAAAAAAAAAACATTGAAGATGTCACGTAGCGATTTAACTATTGATTCAATGAAATCTCTTTGGCATGATAAATCTAGATAAAAATTATGTTTAAATTACGCAATGCATGCTATGCCGATACCGACAACTAAGTTCTCTCTCTTAGAAAAATTTTAGGAATTTTACATAAACTTTTCCAACAAATTTTAAACAATTTTTAAAAAAGTATTTACAACTTTAAAAATTTATTCTGTAAAGATTTGAAAACGGATAAATATGGGCTTGGGCGCTCTGTCAAGTTCGAAACAGTTGCCGAGTTACAAATACAGAAATAAATTTCAAGTTGGCAGGTATATTGGCGTAAACGTCAAGTTGCCTGCCTTGTCCATCGTCATCATCAAATTAGTTTTCTTAATGATTTACATGCCTCTTTTCCTAACCTCTGGAAAAGGCAGAGTGCTGTGTCGAAGAAAAATTATTCTATAAAAAATATATATATATGCTTCTGTGTGTGTGTGTCTACAGTAATAGTGCGTCAATATCAAAATACTTACGCCATCAAAGTCAACTTTTCCTGTATTAAAATTTAAGCAACTTACTCATATTTCATCTAATACTTTGATTTCTGACTATTCACTGCTGTCTGTTGACCATGCGTTAAAAAATACATCACATGTACTTGTAGAAAAGCTCAGAGTTTGTTACATTTAAAAAAGCCAGGGCTATAATACAAAAATTTAGGTACAAATTGCCAAATTATTCCGATACTTATAATGGGACCTTGAAAAAGGACTATTTGGACTGAAATTTCAGTACAAATAGACGAATTTTTCCGACACATATATAACCTACTATTTGAAAAAGCATACCATTAAATTAATGCAACTTAATATTCGACAGGTGCTTCCATGAAACATTACTTATTAGGAAATTACTTATAGACGCTAAAATTTAGTTTACGTTGCCTAAAAAATAATTTCACACAAACATAAATTGATCTAAAATACATTTAATTTTAGTATTAATCATTGCAAAAAATACAGCTCTTACTTTGACAAGGCTTAACTTATTGTGCAAAGAAACTAATCTGAATTCATTCATACACGATACTTCGTTTGTAAAATGTCCTTCGTGGAAAGAGGAAAAATATTTTTTTTTGTGTGTCAATTTACCATTGTTTGACTTTCAGTAACAAAATTTTCAAAGTAAACTATTAGAAAAATAAGAAAAACCAATGCAAATTATTATCAATCAGAGTAAAAAAGCATAGCAGGTAGGTGTATTTTAGCTTACACTGATTCAATAAGTTTATGAAATACAATAGCATAATAATAAAATGTGCCAAGCATTATATTTGTAAATAGCTATTAAATTTCTTAAATTAGTTATTTGGAAGATGTCATTTAAAACCAAGCAATGACTAAGTGGCGCAAAAAAAATTTTTGACCTTTCCACGAAGGATATTTTTTCAACTGAATTATGGTACATAGAAACAAAAATGTGGTCTTCTGTTAACATTTTTGCGCAATAAAGTAAGATGACTAATTCTCTCAGTAGAAGTAAGCTTAATATACGAGATTTCTACTACCAGTCAAACGACGGTTATAGGAATGAGAATCATAGCAAGTATAGATGTTTAATAGTAGTATATTTGTATAATTAGTATAATAGTATAAAAAAAGAATTTGGAGTTCTACTGTACACCTGGAATGAAAAAAAAGTTTATAACAGACGATCACGTGATCAATCATTTAAAGTGAACGTACTCATAAGCTCAGAACTATAGGAATAAAATTTGCCAAGCGTACATGCTTAAGCATTTGTATTTTTTTTCGATTTCATCACGATTCCCCTGAGTTGTAGTCCTGGTGTACCTCTTTCAGTTCCCAAAATGATGGACCTCTAGAAAGCCAGATTGACAACATACAGTGTCTCGAATTTTCGACATTGTAATTTGAGCACGTATTTAATTATTCATAACTTAATAATCTTATTGTAATAGGACTGCAGTTATTAAACATTTTTTAAACAAATGCTTTAATTTTTTTCATTTTTTAAAAGTTTTTATACACGTTTTTATAATTTGTTATTGTTCAAAACTGCTTTTAATTAATTTTTCAAAGTGATTCAAAGCTATATAAATTTTTTAATTTCAATAATTCGAGTTGTTTCCTGACTTTCTTTATGACTGAGGAATACTAAAGTTTTTACTAGATATCTTTACGACCATTGATAAAGAGCATCAGCAGCTGAAATTGGATCTGCTTGTATGCTTGTATATTTTTTCTTAAAAGAGGCAGAAGCTGTTTTCAAATTATGCAGTTTTTTCTTTTGCCCAGCCATGAAAAATATTGAGAATACGGTAACCCAAGCTTCTTCTTTTTGGCCTGATTAAACTGTTTAAAAAGAATGTATCTAAATATCATCAGTATTACTAATTATATTCAGCTAAGCGCTCGAGACAAGAAATTTTACGAATTCAGTGACCTTAATCCATAATGAGACTGAGTCGGATCGTTTCAAGAAATATTATTTATAAAAACAAAATGTTGTCTTTTTTTTGACTATTTGAAATGATTAATGCATTACGTTTACATAAGAATTTATTTCAATATATAATAACATAAATGAATAGTAACTGCTATAATAATTACAAAACTGCCGTATATTTCAACCAAAAATTGTCAAGGTTAAATGTCACTAAAGGTGATTTCTATTGTGAGAATAGATTTTAATATAGCGGCAAATACAGAACTAGAGGTCTCTCATTTTTTTCTAGTAAGGGCATTCAAAACAAGTGAAGAAACCATGTCTTCTGTAATAAAAATTTCCATAGCTCGAAAAATTCCCAGATATTTTATATTGTCTGATTCGTATGTAACTTAACACAGTGGGCTTTTCGTGGTCTTTGATTTTAAATTTAATATTAATATGTTACAATGAAAATGAAAGATCTAATATGGTGAATGGCATCGAAGCTGTTACGTACGTGTCTGCGAGGTCGCTTATTTCAAACTTAATGTTACAATTTCAGGATTAAAAATAAATACAAAAATATAAAAATATGTTCAAAAAATTTTCAATAATTACAGTTATATTATAGTAATATTATTAATGGACACAATGAGAACTACGATGTGCTTAGTTACACTACAGCAGTTCGCAGCGCGGCAGCTTAGCGCATGAAACCTCTTTCAAGTCTAACAGCAATCTTATCCTTACTTCCTACCCTATGTGATTTCCAAAGAAAAAAATCAGGATTTCTAAAAAATATTTTTAAAAAATGCAAGGTGCTGCATTGAAAGAAAAACTTAAAAATAGGTTTAAATTAGTAGGATGAGAATGAAATGATTTTTTTATTTTCAATCTTTATGTTCATCATAAAGATAATTTGAAAAAGTTTGATAACTGCTTCTATAAAAGTTACATTGATCAACTTTAGTAGTAGTTATCATTATTTGAATAACGGCGCGCAAGTTAAAATGTCAAAAAATCGAAATCCTTTATGTTGGCAACCCGCCTATCCAAAGGTCAATTATTTAGGCAACTGAAATAGGCCCAGTAGAACTACAACTTAGTGAAATGCAAAAAAATCTAAGACATAAAATTTTCAGGCTGGTACGCTTGACAAATTTTGCCGCTCTAATAAATTTTTCTTGCTCTTTGCTCTTAGCTAGTGATTCACAATTTTTTTGCACACAGGCAAAGTCCGAAATTAGCCTCTCTCCTTAATATATAGCAAACGTCTTTGCATAAGTCATCCCCTCTAACCCTTTTCGTATTATCTAACCATTTTACAAAAAGGTATTTTTAAATGATTTCAATATTTAGTGATATTAACTTTAATGAAGAAGAAATTCAAATCAACTGCGAAGGCCTATTTGAAATATGATAAGAAACATCAATAGTTCAAACAACTGCTAATTAGCGGAAGATTTTGGGCAGTTTCGTTATTACTTTTGTTGGATAAGGCACAAGTGATTATACTCTGACATACTTGAAAAATGTCTCTGCCTAAAGTGATCTTTGCTTTCACAATTGCTATCAAATTGATTATCGATATCCTTCCATTATCGGCTACCAGATTTGCACCATTTTCAGCCAACAGAGTTGCACCATTAGTAGAAATGCCCGAAATTGGTGAATTTGCTTTTGGAGAAAGAGTTCCAGACGACCGATTTCTTTTTAACCACTTCGTACGTGTAAGAAGAAATCCACTAGGCGGAGTCCGTAAACACGAGGAGAATATTGCAACGAGGCATGGAGAAATACTTAGTCGAGTTGAACTTCAGAGTTGGTTAGCCCAGGAGTCTGCAGGTGAACGTGTCCAGATAATTGAGTATGGTCCAAATTACCCAAATGTCACCCTAAAGTTCTGGAGTAAACGAAGCTATGGAATATATTTTACTTTAACATTGTACGGACGTTGAGACAAAACACGTAATTTTATTAATTTGTGGAATCTATACTTGTAGGTATCAAATTACGGAAACAATGTAAATAAAACTGATGTGCAACATAATTAGCCAAATACTGTGTGGAAAAATTTTGGGGCATCTGTTTCCTCTTAAGTCTACACTGGTGCACCAAAGACTGACTGTCCAGTGGCTAAACTGGAATATAACGCTTGGATTGACTATTTTGTAGACCTTTTTTCTGTTTCGTTAAAAGATAATTAATAATTAAATAATCTAATTTTTTGTATTATATAAGACTCTAATATGATTACTAAGTATGTCAAGCGGAGCCGAACTGTGAGCAGACTCACAGATCACAGGCCTAAAAAAGCTCGTGAGCTGAAAAATCCCGCTAATAGAAAAAAGCTTGCGGAACAGAAAAAAACTGTACTGAAAAAAGCTTGCGTACCGAAAAAAGTGAAAACTATGAATTTGTCTAGAACCTAGATAAATCCTAGAAAGTCTTTATATAATCGAGTTTGTAACGAAGTCCTAGATTTCATTAGTAGACAGGCGTCATGAAAATTGTACTAGCTGTAGCATGACTCCAGACTGCCACGAAATTTTTCCATGTGAGTAGAGTGAATTTTTTATTTCCTTATCTATTAAAGTCTGTTTAAATATTAGGTTTGTATGTTTTATTTTATGCGTTTACCAAATCAAATCAAAACCAAATTTTGGCCTAAAGGGGGATGGAGTTGGTATTTGTGACGCCGCCCGGGGGGTGGGGTTAAGGGAGACATGGGAAAAGTGTTCAAAGCAACGTTACACCGTTTTTAAACAGCCTCTTAAAAATTTTAAAGTTTAAAAACTTTTTAGCAGCTAGAAATATGATAAGTTACTTGCATTAGCAGAGATTAAAAAACATAATCATGAATTTAAAAGAACCCTTGGAAATATTAGGAAATTAAAAAATTCCATTATTATACCTCTAAAAAAGAAATGCAGAACTTTCATATTGTTTATGGCCTTCCACAAATAATGCCGGAATGTAATATTAAAGGTAGACGTTATTTTTTAGTGTGGAATGCACATCCGTATAATGAAACTAAAACAAGAACGGTGAAAGGAATTATTTTTGTTTCGTGTTCTTTGCGAATCGCGGACGGAAACGGGTGGTTGAAGTTGGAAAATGAATTCAACGACTAAATCCACTCTTATCGACAATGTCGAGTGGTCGATGCTTAAAGCTGATTACGATGAAGGAGGGTGCCAAAGTGAGAAGAAACAGAAGAAAAAAAAACAACGGCCAGATCGACTTCTCATTTTGGATATGAGTCTCTTATTTTTTTCTCGTAGATTCATGAGAGCATGAGCTTAACCTCTTGTGAAGCTTTAATTAAAAATATTAATAATAACGCAAAGGGAGCCCGACGCGACGCGTCGACAGCTATAAGCGGGTCTCGGACAACAATGCAGCGCATGAAAGGCAGCAAAATCATTTTCAAATATTAAATACCTCTTTTTCAGCGAACTGGATTAATTATTAAATCACGTACGCTACCATGATAAATTCTCTAATAACTTCTCATACAAAACGGTAATCTCATATTTTTATACTTTGCATGAAAAATTGCATTAAATTTCTGAAACACTTTTTAAAATTAATTTTCTTTGAATTCGTAGATGAATCAAAATGCTTTAATGTCGTTCTAAAATATCTACATTTGCTAGGAGTTACAATTGAAAACTCTTCAATGTGAAAAATGCAAAAAGAAAATTTTTTTAATTTTGTTGGGTTTGAAAATGAAAAGTGATACCTTTAATTCTAAGTCTTTCAAACTAAAGAATTTACGACTGTGAATTATCAAATTTACAGATTTCCCAATTGTGAAACTTAAAACTTGTATAATTTTTAATTGTAATTTTTCAAAATTAAAAACTCATTAATTTTACAGTTTTACAATTTAAAGTTTTGCAACTTTGAAGTTAGAATTAAAAATTCTTAAATTTTGAAAATATAGAAATGCAAATTCTTAAATTTGCAAAATTTTTGTAATAAATGTTTTTAGTTTTAATCTTTCCTCGAAATACGTTAATTTTGTAGATTTAATTCTTAAATTTTTAATATTCGCCATTAAAGGCTCTCCAACATTCAATTTGTTTAATAGAAAATGATGCAATTTTAGATGATTTTTTTTTAAGTTTTATTTTGAATATCAAAATTTAAAACTTGTTTAATTTTTGAAAATTCACAATTGAAAATGTAACATTTGATCTTAAAAAACATTTAAATTTAAACATTTTCATTTATGGATTTTTAAAATTGAAAAACTTTTTATCGCGACCCTTCAAAATTGCAGAATTTATAGTTTTAAACGCTTAAAACTGGAATTATGCATTTTGACAATTTACAATTAATTTTCATTCCCAAAATGTAAAACTTGTTATATTTGCAGTTCGCAAATTAAAAAGTTTTCAATTTTACTCTTCAAAATTGTAGAAATTTGAATTATAACTTTGATAACTCACATTTAAAATTTCTATAATTTTGAAGATTTGTAATAGAATACTTGACTTCAAAATCTTCAATATCATACTAATTAAAAAGTTTTGTTTATTAAGTGTTAAAATTTCGAAGTTTGCAATCGTGACTTTTAAAAATTACAGAAAATAGAATTTTAAATCTTTAAAATTGAAAAGTTTTCGATTTTAAACATTTAAAATTAAAGATTTTGCAAGGTCTAATTTTTACAGTTATAAATTCTGTAATTTTCATGCTTGATATTTGAAATTTCTTTACTTTAGAAGGTATAGATTTGAAAACTAGAGTTTTGATGTTTAAAATTTAAAAATTGTTATCAATGCTTCTTTAAAATTTAAGAGCTTTTTAACTGTAACTCTTTACAATTGTAGAACTTTGAATCGTTACTTTGATGATTTCACGGAAAACAAAAAATGTCTGTGGCAACAAACTAGTTCGCTGTAGCAACCAAGAATTTGTGGTTAGTTTTTATCAAGAGCACTCTTTGTTGCAGTTACAAATTGGGGGGTTGGTAAAGGTTGGTATTTGTTGCAGTTACCAACCCAGTGGGCACAAACGTTAAAGCACGTCATTACAACGGTTCAAAAACGTCCTAATCAGTCCAAATAACGTTCCTAGAACATACAATGTTTCAGAGAAGTTTCCAAAACGTATTTGAAACATGAAACGTTTTTAGAACATTATTTGTTTTGACTTAAAACAGTTTTTTAAACGTTCAAATAACGCCTTTTGACTTGCGCGTCCAAGGAACGTTTTTAGGATATTCCAAGTACGTTTTTAAATCTCATGCCCACTGGAAAGACCACTTGGGTGTTCTTTGTTAGAGGTTTTGGTTTTAAGGTTATAAAGTACCTCTATATACATGCCAGATAAATCGTCGAGCTCGAAATACTACAAGGTGAGCTTTATGAAAAAAGAGAATAAGGCACTAACTAATACTTTTTTCAAACTTGTCAACGTATTGGGAGAAACTCCAAGATATCAAAATCTCGCTAGCACTGACCATTGCACCTGATCCGCCGACTCGACTAATACACGGGTGTTACAGTTAAAATTTCTTGAATTAAAGAGATTTACAATTAAAGACTTGATTTTAAAATTGCAAAGGTATGCTGAGACTTAAAATTTAAATTCAAATTTCTGGTCACGGAGTCATATTTTTTTTCGTTAAAAGTTTAATTGCTTTGTTGAGAATCCGGCTCTTTGGTTGCAGGGTGGCCCGGTACAATAAAGTTTACTTATGGTGCCTCTCGTCATAGAACAATGAAGTGATATTTACTGACGTTCCGCGGGCAGGTAAAGGGCGCTTATTCTACCTATTCTAGATGAATGCTATTATTCCATTATTTGTCTGAATTTTCAAGTATGAATTTAAAATACCTTATATCATATTTTGAACTTCGATAGTAAAATTCAAATTTTATTATGAAAGACAGAATGAAATGTTTTCTTCAATTTAAAAGTTATGGGCAGATGGGACCAGTTCAACTTTTTTCTGATGAAAGGCTGATGAAGGCTAGTGACCTTTTCAGTATACTGCACCAATCAACTATGACTTTTGGTTCATTCTGTGCCTACACTTCCTCTCTATTAATCGAAGTTTGGTGAAATTGACGTTTTAACTTAACTCACCGCGCCATGACGACTAGCATAATTAATTTGGATATGATTTCGATTCTCAAAATACATTTCTTGCTCAGAGGTGGTAGCTAAGCGTACACTTACAACAATGAATAATATAAACAATAAAATGGCACGTAAAAAAGCTAGATATTTCATGCGTACCTGAAACAATG